>DVXP01004309.1:0-10490 GCA_018235645.1 Junonia grisea
GTATTTCTATGTTGAAACACGTTATTGTCTTAAAACCGTATTCTCTATGACATTGTGAAATTTAAATGTCACGTTACCTGGCGCGTTCTATGCTGTCAAATAAGTAATTAAGACATTAATAAAAAATAAAAAGGTAACCATTCTTGAAAGATTGTTAATAGAAACGGATCGTGCCATCTCCAAAAAAGACAAGAATATCATTATCTATACTATTCCTTACGTTTTCAAGACGTGTGTTTACAAAATACCATATTAAGAAGACGTAACGTGCCATGGTAAGATTGTTTGACAAGCACGATATGACGTCATCCGTTTTGAATACGTTAAGTATCGTGACATAGAGAATACGGGCCCATAATATAATTGAAATTATAATTTTATCAAAGTGGCTTAACTTAATTGTTGTATAGATAACAACATCACCAATATTAAACTTTTTACTGTACGTAAGTCTAGCGCGCCGTAACAAGGCTATTTGTAAGTTGGCCCTGTCGATGTTATCACACTACTACCGGTACACATCGTAAAGCGTCTGTTACTTGGAGGTAATACAACAACGGTGTCATAAACTCGGGGTAAGGTAGCCCGAGTCTGTGTAACGACATGCCAATTTAAATCGTAAAACGTTTCATTAAAGATTAAAATGGTTTACACATCAAGATTCGTAAATGTCTGTTTGATGGTATCTTAAAGCAGGTGGAAACATTAGTTACGCCTTCAGAATATAGAGACCACGATAGTCCAGGGCAGGGCTCGGTCTGACACGCCCATCACGTACTCGCCATGATCGTAACATCGAATGGATTTTAAAGATAAGCATACTACTAGCATATAAGTAGATTTTTTCTAGCATTAGATTCTTCGGAAAATCTTTTTAATCTATTTTCAGAACCTGATAGATCCACAATGTTCCTATCATAAGATTAAGAAGTTAGCACGGCCACTTTAATTTAAAATAGCTGAAGAATCAGTTTAGAATTAGTTTACTAATGAATCTAATGGAGTGCTCCGTGTTCGAAATGTATTTATTTCCGTTGCTAAAGTTGCATCGTGGATTTATTTAAAATTTATCTGAAAATCTTACGGATTCGTTAAATTTTATTCAAAACCTGAGGACCGTTCTGGTTGATTTAATCAGAATTACATAAGTATTCTCAGCACGGACCGATACTGAATCTCATCAAGATAAAGAGGATGAAAGAATAATTTAAATTTTATTACTTTATTAATTTTATAAATTATATAAATAATATTAAACTTGAAAATCAGAACTGCAGGAAAAACGAATGTTACTAGACCCTTTTTGTAATAAACTACATCCAAATAACAATGTTTTTAATATTTCAAAGAAAGACTGGCCTAGACTAAAAAAATATTATCCTATGAAGAATTTCATTTCTTGAAACAGAAATACTAATAAATGAAAAACGAACCAGAGAAAGTTTTCCACGTGCTTAATTGACGTTAATTAATTTAATCGCGTTTATAACTTTCGGACAAAACCCTAATAGCAGTTTTAAAGTTATTATGTTTTAATTATAGTCCACTATTTCTATTACTTCATAACATTGCTCATTGCTACTAAAGTTAAGAAACGTTTCAATTTTACACTCGACGTCTGGCAACAATAACTTAAAGTGACATTTATGTGAGCGACGATCGTTTCTTTAGATTAAGCGGTTACAGTTTTACTTTCGACATTTTATTTGTTGTTTTTGTTTGAAATTAAGTATGACTTTAAGAACTTACGTCACTAAATTGTTATTTTAGCATTGGTTTTTAAATCAAATAAATTTGAGTTCAGAGTAGTTTTCTTAATGCATAAAAATACAAACAATATAACAAACAGCCCAATCATTGAATTTTACTTTCAAAAATGATTTTACACAAACATTTATAACATCGAACATGCATTTAATACTATATGTAATAAATAATATGTAATGTTTACATTACGAGTGCAGGCCACTTTAATATAACGAAAATAGAGTTAAAAATCTCACGAAAGACAAAGGGATATTTTGCTAGATAATTGTTACGGTAACAAGATATACACATATGTACTTGCAGGGTTTGTATTTCATCACTTGAAGCGCTGTAAATGTGACCATTTCATGCTCTAATTGCGCAGCCGTTCATGTGAATTTACATCCTCTATGTTTATATGTATGTCTGGAGACTACAATACAGTTGATACGTACCTTGCATTCTGTTCATAATATAAACATCAGACTATGATATTATTTAACGTATCACATTTAAATAAAAATATGATTATAGGAATTTAATTGATCTAACAATAACTTTTATAAAAGTTAAGATAAATTTCTTACGCGACAAGATTTCCGTTGATAGAACTATATTTATTAAAATGAATAATTTTTCGTATATTTCATAACAAAACGTATTCCAATAAATCTCAATTAATTTCAATACTACAATTCCACGGTACTGATCCCACGCAATTAATTGAGCGGAAAATGTTTACACTGAAATAAACGTTATGTAAATAATATATTATTTTTTACTTTGATGAAAAATTGATATGACCTCATTTTTATCCTACAAAGTTTTATGTAGATTTGTTCTAAATAAACTGGATGTGTATAGCTGGTGGATGTATTTATATGATAATAACGAAAATTTAAGAGCTCTATGTGCCTACACTTACAATGTAAGCAACATTGAAGCGTAGTATAAAAATGTGGAATCATAGGTTTGAAGTTATCTATATCTAAAGGCTAAAAATATACTGTACCGTATATTTCTAGACATATGTAAGTAGGTACGTATAATGAATAGTGTCGTGACCCATCAATTTCGTAGATTTAGTAGAACGCATCACGACACTCCAATGCGTGGTAATGTATCTGCATACTAAACGCATGGAACCGATGTGATTGAACCGAATGTGACGATGATTGATTGATCAAGATTGTGACGCGTCACACAACTCGACACAGTAATACACCTGTTTATAGTTTTCACTATTTGCGGACGAAAAAGATTTCGATATTCGCATATTCGCACCATTAAATTACGTTAAGTACTGCTAAAAACGTGATAAAATTATAAAAAAAAACCTTTTTAAAAAACTACGTTCCAATATGAAAATTTTGAACGTTAGAACGTATACCAATAATACCATACAAATTGCTGTTCCATACTTACGGATTCCGTATTCACGGCAATGACACATATCTTCCGCGAATAAGGAGCCTTCCTTTATATTGTATAGCTTACTTGAATGCTGTAGAGGGCGCTGTCATAGAGCACGTGAAAGGTGAGGAAGAGCGACAGCAGCGTGACGGAGAGGAGGACCGCGGCGAGCTTTGGCCGCGACACTCCGACCACCAGCACGCAGTCGGCCAGCTCGCCCTCCGCCGGCCGAAACGACGACCGCGGCAACCATCTGATTAGGTTTAAAGAATTTATTCTCAAAAAGACATAGTCACTTACATAAGAACATACATACACAAAGTGAAAATACAAAAATAGTCGCCAGATTATTTGAAACTCAATTAACGATAGTAAGATATTGTTACAAGTGTCTTACATCGTTGGTATATCAATTATTATACAAAATATGTTGTGAAAGCTGAGATTTAAATTCGGCAATTGAGCTTGCATTTCTTATAGAAGACGGTAATTTGTTGTAAAGTTGTTTAACGAAATCATTCTAGAATTCTAGCTGCTGTAAATATGGGGAAAACCCCTGAAAAAATTTGTTTCTTATATTTTTGAAGTAAAAATTTCTTTAGGCACGGATTCATGTCAATGTTACGCTATTAAGTCAAGGGACTTATTTATTAATACAATTTTGATATTTGATTTATATTAATACACAATAATGGCTTAGGTGTATTTAATTATTGTTATCATTACAGAAAAAAATAATTCCTTCCATTTAAGTAAGCGGTTTAGGCATAATCAATTAAATGCGGCTTTGTAAGTTGACGTATAAAGCTTCTTACGGCACTTACTACGATATTGTTTTTATTATTTTACAACGTTAATTAATTATTTTACACGTGTAGGGAAAATGTGTACGAGATGATCCCTTTAAGGGAGAATTCTTGTTATTCAGCCAATATTTAAATTAGTGGAGATATAAAGGTGTATACATATACCTTAAATTTATCTGACTACATATTAGTGCAAGATCATCTCACCCCAACTGTTTCCGCCAATAGTTAAATCGTATAAATTTGTTTTCTACCCGCTATATATTATTTTCCTACCCGCATTCCTTTCTACGCACGCCTACTGTTTAAGTACGCAGTTAGCAACGATCTCTCATATCGTGAACCCGCGCGCGCCCACCGAGCTGTACGGTGACTAGTGCCTCATGTGCTGGAGACTCTTGATGCTTTGGATTGCTGATACTGCTGAGGACGTCCAAAACTAAGGAGCAGAACCCGCAAGGTAGGCGTGCATTCTATCCCGCAGATACCTTTTCCGCAGACCACACCTCTAATAATTTAAAAATACAGTCCACTTAAAAACCCGCCGTAACATTTTTTTGGCCCTTACGAGCGGATGACTTTGTATTCCGCTAATTTCATTATTTTATTCTTTCTTTGTTTTCTTTCCCCGCCGATAAGGTTGCTTAAATAGGATAATACATATTTATTATATAACCGCACCCTATTTAAGTACCATATATTACATAACCGCACCCTTACTATATGATACAACCGCAAATATACTATTTTAGTTAAAATATCGTTTATACTATAGTTTAAACCTACATCTATTACCTACCTACATTCGTTAAAATAATTAAACCACGCCCTATTTACTTCATAGTATATTATTAATATTTATATATAAAAAACTCCATAAACCGTATACATATTTATTTATTTCTCGCAATATTATTTAGTTAATTTATTTAGTACAAATATCCTTACTCATACATTAGTTTAACCTATACATACATACATATATTCCTCGTTTAAACATACATATAATAAATATATAAAATGTCGTCAAGTGATGAGGATGCTTCTTTGTCTTCTAAGGATATTAAACTTAGAATACTGGAAGCAAGGCGTGGTGCGTTGTTCGCACGTATGCAAGTTATCTATAACAAGGCAAAGGTCGCACATGTTAACGAAAATAATAAAGAATCTTTTCTTATTGATGTGGAAACCGTTAATGATATCCGATCGGAATTTAAATCCACTGTAGATAAATATAATACCGTACTGTTGACGCTGAATCCGAAAGCACAACCAGACTATCAGACCTGGATGTCTTTCGAGGAATTATATAGTTTTTCTAAACGTGTCTTATCAAATGTGTTGCCTCCTAAACTGACAGATATTGAGTCTAAACATTCCCCGCCGCCATCTCGCTCTCGGCCTTCTCTGCCGCCGATCGAACTGATGATGTTTAACGGAGACATTCGTACGTGGCCGTTATTCTACGCCAGTTTCAAAGCCACGGTTCATGACAATCCAGCATTAACAGATGATGAAAAATTATATTATTTAATAGGGAAATTGTCAAATAAGGCTCAAAGTGTATTTTCCGGGATAACACCCAGTGGTCAAAATTATAATGCCATTTTGCAGTCGCTGATTGATAGATATCAAGACACTCGCACTCTCGCGTCTATGTATATAGATCAGATACTTAATACTAAGCCGATCGGTCCCGCGTCGCTTGCTAATTACGAATTATTTTTAGATAAAATATCCACCGCCGCTAACGCACTACAAAACTTAGGTTTGAATAATGTAGGTGATTATTTATTGTTTCATATTGCCCTTAAAAAATTAGATCCTGTCACTATTCATGCGTTCGAAGTTCAGTCACAGAATAATAAAAATAAAATTCCCACTTTCCAAAGTCTTGTTAATTTTATTCAAATGCAATATAAAATCTGTTTACAAACTCAAAGTGATTTTAACCGTTCCAATCAACCGATTAAACCGCGTAAACATAGTAATAGTAATGTACCTAACCCGCAGTCTTATGTCTCTGTTACCGCCGACAAGTGTTTATGTACAAATATAGTACATGAACATTTTTATAAATGTCCCGCTTTTATGAATTTAACCCCTAACGATCGTTTTAAAATTATTAAAGACAAAGGGGCGTGTGTAAATTGTTTAAGTAATAAACACAAATCTATGCAGTGTAAATCGAATAATAAATGTCGATCTTGTAAAGGTAAACATCACAGTCTTTTACATTTTGATACTAATAAAGATGTTCAAAACGTCGCACCCTCTTCCGCGCAGTCGGTTAATGCGCGCGCCATGCAGTCGGCGCCTGCGCCGATCGAGTACAAAAGTATAAGCGGCGCGCAGGTGAGCGTTGTTGATGCATCGACGAGTTCAAAGTCCATCGCCGTACCGCATACGCTCGCTTCGTATGACTCACTCAGCGATAACGAGCAATGTACTGTGCTTCTTGCGACCGCGCAAGTTATTGTTTACGATCGACATAATACGCCTTTTGTTATTCGATGTTTAATTGACAATGGGTCACAATCTCATTTTATTACGAGTGATCTATGCAATCGTTTAGGTTTAAATTGCCGTAATTCGAAACTTATTGTTAAGGGTATTGGTGGTGCCGAAAGATCCATTAAGGGTTCGGTAGACATTAAGTTTTATTCGCGTCATAACTTAGCCGTTTACTACGATATATCCGCGCTTGTTGTCGATCGTATTACGGACGATTTACCCACTATGCCTGTCGACGCGGCTGCGCTTTCGCATCTACAACGACTGCAGCTCGCGGACAGTAGCTTCGCTTCGCCGGGCCCGATTCAAATGCTGATCGGTGCGTCATTGTTTACGCATTTGTTGCTACCCGAGATGGTTGCAGGCGACAAGTATAAATCGCCTTCTGGTATTAATACCACTTTAGGATATATTATTATGGGCACTGCGCCTATTTTACAACCGCACCGCTTTATTAATAATAATTGTGATATTACAACTTCATGTTGCGCCGTCGTAAATGATAATTTAGACACTCTTCTTAAACGCTTCTGGCAGCTAGAAGAAGTCGATTTACCGCCGTTATATAGTCAAGATGACATTGAATGTGAGGAACATTTTCGTTCCACGACAACGCGAGATCTCGATGATGGCAGATACATAGTGGCTTTGCCTTTCCGTGGGGATCCTTATTCCCTCGGCGAGTCATACTCAACCGCTTACAGACGTTTTCTGTGCTTAGAAAGAAAACTTCAGGCATCGCAAAAATTGCGCACCGCCTATGATGACGTCATTAGAGATCATATTAATAAAGGATATTTGTTACCGATTGCAGATTCCGTTAACGATTCTATTTCTATTAAGCCCGCTTATTACATCCCGCACCACGGAGTGTTCCGCGAGGATAAAGCTACCACAAAGCTACGAATTGTGTTGGATGCCAGCAGTGGTAGTCCGTCGCTTAATGATTTGCTTCACTCCGGTCCTAACCTGCAGGGTGATTTATTTTGTATAATTTTAAAGTTCAGGCTTTTCGCTATTGCCCTATCAGCTGATTGCCGTCAACAATTCTTACAAATAGGTATGAAACCAAGTGATCGCCGGTATCAAAGAATCTTATATAGATTTTGTCCTAGCGATCCCATAACTACATACGAGTTTACCAGGGTCTGCTTCGGCTTAAAGTCGAGCCCTTTTCACGCCCTGCGCGTCGTTCAACAACTTATAGAAGATGAAGGTTATCAATTTAATAATATTTATGCCGCTTCATCTTCGTTATATATGGACGACATAAACTTTTCTGTTATGTCCGAGGTTGACGCAATTGCTGCGAGCAATGAGTTAATTAAGTTATTTAAATGCGGCCAGTTTGAGTTAGTGAAATGGGCTAGCAATAACGAAAATGTTTTAAAAAATATTCCCGCTTCACATCGAGCTTCGCCCAATATCGAGTTCGACAAGTCGATACCTCACAAGGTTCTAGGCTTATGCTGGGACAAAACAAGCGACTGTTTTCGCTTTAATGTCACTATACCTAGTGATAAATGCACCAAGCGCACGATACTATCCACGGTAGCCCGACTGTGGGATATCATGGGTTTTGTGGCTCCCACCGTATTATTCGCCAAGCTCTTGATTAAAGAGCTTTGGCTGATGAAATGCGACTGGGATGACACACCGCCGAGTTATATCGTTGCTGCTTGGGAGCAATTTCGTTCAGAATTGTCGAAGCTCAATGAAATTTGTATTCCGCGCCACCTGAGTATTTTCGCAGGATCTGTTGTTAATTTATTAGGTTTTGGGGATGCAAGTGAACGCGCCTATGGAGGCGTTGTTTACTTGCATGTTCAAAATAGCACAGGGAATGTAGTGCACATTGTCTGTGCAAAATCTAAAGTTTCGCCGTCTAAGCCTGTATCCGTTGCCAGACTCGAGCTACTTGCTGCTTTGCTCTTGTCAAAATTATTGCGCAAGGTATTTGATACGCTCAACCCGCAGTACAAAATAAATAGAATTTTCGCCTTTACAGATTCGAAAGTTGTACTTTATTGGATAAATTCGCCCCCGCACCGCTGGCAGACGTTTGTCGCCAATCGAGTTGTTGCCATAACTGACAACTTACCTGCTAATTGTTTTTATCATGTAGCAGGATTTGAAAATCCCGCTGATTGCTTATCGAGAGGATTGACTCCCGATAAACTTATTGACCATGCGCTCTGGATGCATGGGCCCGCTTGGGCATTACTTGATCCCGAAGAATGGCCGATTAAACCATTTGAAATTAATTCATCGGAAACCGTTCCAGAACAGCGTGCGTCTATGGCAGAATGCCATAGCTCTTTGTCGTACACTACCACATGTAACGGCACAGAGTCAGTTTTGTATGAGCTTGCTCATCGCGTGTCATCGTACACAAGATTATTACGTATTATCGTATATATTTATCGCTTTTATAAAATTTTACCGCGTTCTTTCTCAATTTCTTGCACAGATCTTGAATTTGCAGAAATTAAATTACTTGTTGTTCTACAAAACGTTTACTTTTCCCGCGACATAAATGATTTAAAAAATAATAAGGGTTGCTCCCCCGCTTTACTTAAACTTAATCCATTTTTAGATAGCAATTGCCTTATTCGCGTTGGAGGCCGGCTAACAAACTCAATCGAAGATGATAATTATAAACATCCGATTTTATTGCCGAGACACGATCATATAGTCGATTTATTAGTAGATAATTACCATAAACGAAATTTACACGCTGGTCCGGAACTGTTGATGTCATTATTAAGACAACGCTACTGGATTATATCCGCGCGACGCGTTATACGTCAACGCATTTATAAATGCAATACTTGCTTTAGATACAAGCCCAAGCCAACTTTTCCAATGATGGCAGACTTGCCCTCGCAACGCATTCAGCCGGTCGAAAAGGCTTTTACCCACTGTGGGGTAGATTATGCTGGGCCATTGCTTTGCACACCATATCGAGGAAGGGGTGTTAAAGGCCGAAAAACGTGGCTATGTATATTTACATGCCTGACGACTAGAGCTATCCACATCGAGGTAGCCACTGATTTGTCTACCGCATGTTTTTTAAATGCCTTTAAGCGTTTCCTTTCGCGCCGCGGCCCTGTACAATGTATGTACTCCGATTTAGGCACAAATTTTGTCGGAGCACGTACTTATTTACGTGATTTATATAAATTCTTAGACGAATATCGTCCACATCTAGAACATGAAATGTCAGAAAACCGCATAAGTTGGAAGAATGCTCCACCAGCATCTCCACATTTTTCAGGCTGTGTAGAAAGTATGGTTAAAATTGTTAAAACTCATCTGTTCCGAGTCATCGGTCAGCAGATACTCTGTTACGAAGAGCTTATAACTATTCTAGCGCAGATTGAGGCTCTTATAAACTCGCGCCCGCTCACAGCACTGAGCTGTGATCCAAGTGAGCCGACGGCGCTCACCCCCGCGCACTTTTTAAATACCGCCCCGCTTAGCTCGTTACCCGCACCTGAAGTGCAGTCTGTATCTATCAACCAGCGACACATGCTCTTAGATAATATGGTACAGTCGTTCTGGCGTCGCTGGCGTTCTGAATATTTGCACCAGTTGCAGGCGAGAGCGAAGTGGAATACACCTGCAGTTCCGATTGAAGTAGGCACGGTAGTTGTTATAATAACGGACAACACCCCAACGTTTTCTTGGCCCTTAGGGGTAGTAGAAAGGGTTCATCCTTCTAAGGATGGCACTGTGCGTGTAGTCACGGTTAAAACTTCCAAGGGAAGTTACGTGCGACCCGTTATTCGTTTGTGCCCTCTGCCTTCTCAATAGTAACTTGCATAATTATACGCATATTATTTATTAACATAATAGATTAAGTATTATATATTTATTATTATATTATTTATTTTTTATTTTTTTAAAGGCAACCCTTTAAGGCCGGGGGAAATGTTTCCGCCAATAGTTAAATCGTATAAATTTGTTTTCTACCCGCTATATATTATTTTCCTACCCGCATTCCTTTCT
>DVXP01004310.1:0-10490 GCA_018235645.1 Junonia grisea
GTAGCATATTGAATACGTTTTGTATACATAATTATGGGAGCGAAGCCGCGGCGAACTGCTAGTTATTTTATCGGTATTAAGTTAAAAGTGGTATATAGTAGTAAAAAATATATAGGTACAATTCGAGTACCCTGATGTACGCATCTATCTCACTGTACACCTAAATAGATATGTATTAAACATATTCGTAGCGTTACAAGCATTTTTGTTTTCATAGTCATTAAGTACTTACTACAAATAAGTTGATATTAAAAATACAAAATATAGTATATCTACATTATATTAAATTGTAAAATGTTCAAAGTATTATTTAAGAAGTAATAATAAGTGATTTAACCTTCACTTTAATAAATCGTTATCATTAATATTAAAATAAATTTAGTAACAAGTATACTTATTACAATATAAAAAAAAAATATTTTGACTAAAAACATTAAAACGAGATAAAGGTATAATAAATTAACACTTTATTAATTTAAACTATTGTTGTTCAAATATCTCACACGGAATCACAAAAAGAGGTTCTATTTCCTACATTCCCATTGTCCTCGCAACACGTGGCGGTGTATCACTAAAAATTTTTTCTTTTTTTTTTCTTCCCGATTCTTCCTACCGGCCAGACATATGTTATTATTATTCTATTCATTCATTGTCACAAAGAAATGCGAGGCATAGAACGAGTATAATAAGTGACATAATGTCCGAAGCAAAAACTAACTGAATGTCAAAAGAAATTCGTTCCTTCAATATTTAAGATGTAAAACAAACTGACATCGAATGTAAATACTATTGTCGAGTGTTGTCATACGTAAAATAACGAATTTAAATGTATATTTAATGGGTCCTTTTGATGAATGGAACGCGTAAGTTCAGTCGCGTGATGGTTCCGACTTTTGTTATTAATGATTGTCTGTAAACAAAAACAGACTTAATGGTATCATACTAATTGTTGAAATTGTCCACCGCTTGTCCGAGTGATAGTGTTCCTACACTTCCTACCTTAAAAGTTAAGGAACTAGGTCGTTTCCGTTCGAAGAATATATTCGTTCAATCTTCTTTGATGTTTTTGCGGATATCTACTTATATTAATCTAAAGGATCTAGTGTTTCTCTTCGTTAAAACGATAATGTCTTTTATTAAACGAAATAAACCTGACGTTTTCTATGTTCAAAATCATCAATTTCTTGTTTGAAAGCATTTTCTTTTAAGCTTTGTGCCCACTATAGAAAAAAATATCGCTCATGTAAACTTTTGATATTTTGCATATATTTGTTCAGTATTTCAAGAAATTATATCCAATAAAAATATTATAAGTGCGAATACTGATAAAGAGAGCAAAAATGTGCCATTTATGTGTAGAAATAATTGTCAAAGTTAGGTATTCATAGCTAATCACTCCTCTAGCGTGTCATAAATCTCATATTAATTTAATATAAGTACGTGTCCCATGTAAAGTTTAGTCAAAAATCCTTTAAATATGTAGAAGCCTTTTCATTTTAGAGTCGTCGATGTTTTGTCTTTTCAGACAATTTTTTGTCTACACAAATCATTTCCGTATTGTTCTAAATAATGGTTTGTAATGTAAATAGATTCTTTTGTACCGAAATTTAAAGTCGATGAGTGGTTTATTATGGTACTGTATGTATATGCAACGGTTCTGTGTGTCCGTTTATTCACGGTGGCACAAACGTGTCACGGTCTTTTGAAAGACCAACTTATTTATACACTTCCTCCAAAATAATAGCAGAAAATAGTCCTTAATGCATTGTAATAAGGTTTCTTTTAAGGTTACATATTATTTGGTATACTCAAAGTAAGTTTGTTTTGTTTTAAAGGCGGATCTCGAGTTTTGGTTACGTAATAAGCACCCTGCGCGTGAGTTGAAACCGAGAAGTATTTCATGAGCACTTATGCTAATATTTCATTAAGACACAATACATTGTAATTCGGTGACATCCGAAAATAAACCTCGAATACATACAATAAAGTCTCGAATCGTAAATGTGCGTATTTTTATTTAGTGAATTTTTAATACCTACTCGTTTTTGCAAGAACTGCACTTAGTCATGCAGAGATAACTGTGAAGAATTGTACAGAAATATTAAAATTATCGCAATAAATTGAAATTATAATGCAAAGGATCTTTCAGCAACCAGTCTATTCATTTCTTAAAGCAGTATAAAGAATAAACCTTATGAATGACAATTAACAAACAATCTCTGCACTTAATAGATATTTTTAATACGCGTAACGCAAACACAAGTGCACTGTATAAGTTTACATAAACTGTACTCACATTGTACCTGTTACAAACTAAGACTTCCTGTACCGACAAAGGGTATCGATAATTCGCCACGCCCGAATCAAAATATATTATCGATCTATAAATCCGGCAAAAACGCGAACTGGCAACACCGAAAAAAAAATTGCGATGCCGTTCGCACAATCAATCAAGCGCTAAGCCAATAAACCTCAACGATGCTCTTTTGAATTTGGAATTCGATTTTTGTTGAGCCATTGTAGGGTCTGGCCGGCGGCGGCGCGAAGCTGCCTTGACGAATTGCACAATGCAAGGGCAAGCGGAAGTGAATACGCCGGTGTCTCTTGCTGAATAGCGGGCTTGATGCGTTCAGGAACTATTGAGGTCGCTGTGGATACGACAACGGACGTACCGACAGCATGCACATGTGATGTTGACTCAAATGTACCTATCTATGTTTGACGAAACTTTTACTAGGAACATGAACAGAACAGGAACTTATAATAGGAACTTTGTAGTGGTAATAGATTGTGGTTAATTGTAATTATAAAGGTAATAAATAACTAAATTAATTTAAGCGTAGTTCCTTACTTCATAAATACAATATCATAGATTTTTATTATTAATTTCTAAAACACAGTACAAAAAATATTAAGACGATATAATTAGATATATTCTTCTGACCTTACATTAGCGATATCAAAACGTTTGTAAAATATTGTATAACAATACAACGCCCCCTATTGAACATCCGAGCTGCTATTGTGACCCTTGTGAAAAAAAAATCATTCAGGGTTGCCAGCTATAAAATTAAACATACCATAAAGGTAGTAATAATGAAATATGTATTACATGGGAATAATGTTGTTAGCCCCCGTTTAGGAATGAATGGGCCTTTTGATAGTCCGTTTGACTTGTACCTTTTGTGAAAAATTGTGCGTGAAATCGTTTGAGATTTTGATTGATTTATTTAATACAATTTATTCGTTTCCTTTCATGTATTTGGTAGTTTTACTAATTACGAGGGTAGTTAGGGGTGTGTCGCTGTCACATTATACGAGTGCTATTTGGTATCTTTAAACTTTATGATCTTTTAGAGATCGTATTTTTGTTACAGAAATTTTGTAGTAATAACGAAATTCCTACTGTTTTTACGTCTATAGTTGAAATAGACAAGTGCAATTATAAGGCAAAACTAGTCGGTGATGTAAGTTAATAAAAAAATTATCATAAAGCACATACCGCTAGAAAGTGGTTACTTTCACCATTAAGCCCAAATCGGATTTACTCAAATGGGATATTTTGCTGTTTAAAAACGAGAAAACACGCAAATTTCAACCTTATTCTCAACACTGTAAGGAGTATTTAAGTTAAATGGTAAGTTTGAAATCGTAAAACCGTACTTTCTTAGCAAGTCGGAGATGTTCGTCGGTCAGTTCTTACTAATTAGTGTTAATCAAATAATGTCCTCTTTGCCTTTAAAACTAGCCGCTTCCGGCGTCTAATGGGTTATATGAAGAACCATGGAAAATCTATTACGAAATGAAGTGTTTTCTAACACCATTTTTTGCATCAGAAATACTTTATAAATCTGTGTTTAAAGATCTGAGCGCGATCTAGTCAAAATAACAAAAAATAATAACCGATTGTGATACAAATTATGTTGGGCCAACCTGGAGATATATGATATTATGAATTTATTGTCATTGCTTTATACCCTTTTTTGACGCTGGTTAAATATTCATAGATACGAGACTCCTAGGGGGGAATCATTACACTCACTAAAAACCCCTGCGATGGCCGTTATCAGCACGGAAAGGAAGAAGCTACGGGATCGCTTTTCCATACACATCTGCTGCCTCTCCTACTTTATACCCTACTGACGAAATAATTTTTATTTTTACACATTGATGTAATTGCCTAATCATTCCGTATAACATAATATGTCAAATAACATGGAAAATTTCTTAACAGCTTCGTGATATGAAAAATTATTATCAGATGAATACGAACAAAGCACATCAAGAGGCTTAAAAACTGACATTAATTTATAGGGTGACATCCTCCTTGTCAAAGATATTCGCAATGTGTAATCTCTATATAAAAATGAATTGCTGTTCGTTAGTCTCGCTAAAACTCGAGAACGGCTGAACCGATTTGGCTGATTTTAGTCTTGAAATAATCATGGAAGTCCAGGGATGGTTTAAACGGTTTAAAAATGAAAATATTGCGAAGAAAATTTCTATTTAAACATGTAAAATAAAGACGCTATAGAGACACTTTGATTGACATGACAACGTCTGTCGGGTCCACTAGTGTTAAGATAAATACCGAGACACGCTGTTATCAGACAACTAGCGTCACGGAATTTCCCCTTTTAATTACTAGTTTAAGACAGTCGGAGAATGTTCTTTGTTCTCCCACAAAACACGTATCTTTAATTTGTTCGTCCTATATTTGTAGTGTCAGCCCCAGACATTTGATAGTCATTTCACAGCAAAGGATTATTTTTGTGACGCAATATATGATGAAGTTACCAAACAACTTGTTTTTATTCGAATAAATGATGAGCGTCTTAAAATAGTATTATGAGTCATTAAATAGGCCTCTTGTGTATTGCCAAAAAATTAGCATTGTCCATAACACGCTCTATGTAAATAATAATAAGTTATTTTGGGTTTGTTTTATTAATTCTATAAATTCATACGTAATACTGCTTAAGATCTTTAAAAAAAATGAAAATATATTCCCCTTATATAATCGTCAAATTTACTTTAATTTTTTTTCGAACAAGACAATTTAGATAAACTAAATACTCACATAATAAAATTGTAACGACATTCCTAAGATTATTTACAGTGAAACATTTATAATGTGGTTATATTTTTTCTTTTGAATTAGTAAAAAATACTCTTTAAAATATTTTATTATAGCATGAACACTAAATAATACAAAGTATCTCGGCTTAAATATTTAGAATTAAATATTAAACAAGTAAACTAATCATATTTGTTACTCGATTTACTTTTATTATTTCTTAAATATGTGTTTAAAATATTTACCATTAACAACATAGACGCACGCGTGTCAATATTAAATTAATAGTAGTTGGAAAAACACTATTTTTGTTGCAATCCAGAGCATATTATGAATTAAATATTAAATATTTGCTTCAGTCAACGACAATGATGTTTACTTACAAAATATCATCTAAGTCTCGTCTTATAAACTAAGAATGCTCATATTGTTTTGATAAACAGTGAAAAGTGTTAGTTTTGTTACTATTTCTGATACAATAGACCCTCTTATATCAAAACAAAATCTTTCGACGCATCTTTTTTTATAGGATAGGTGGCAAACGAGCTGACATATCACCTGATGGTAAGTGAATGCTGCCGCCCATGGACATTTGCAACACGAGGAGCTACAAAATGCGTTGCCGGCCTTTTAAATGTGAGTACGCTCTTTTCTTGAAGGTCTGCAGGTCGTATCTGTCCGGAAATAGGTACCGCATGCGGCAACTTATTCCACAATTTCTTTCTGACTGGATGCGATACCCTCGAAGAGAACGAGAGCGAAAGAAAGGGGTTTTCATCAATGAATGGATTGGTACCTATTAAAATTACAATGATATGCTAAATAAATAAAAAAATAATGATAAATAAATTAACACGCTTTGCGTTCATGTTAATTTATTTGTTACTTTGCAGCCGCGAGCTGAAGCTAGGTATAAAAATAAAACATAAAAATAAGTCTGTAAACATTTTGTCATCAGTATTAAATTTTAGTGGTAGACTTAAAGGCTAAAGCAAAAAAGAATATAATTATACTATAATGATAACTTTTAGTAAGGCATTAGCACATAATTCCTTAATAACTCAGGTTGAATATTATATACGTAAATAATAAATATGTCGCTGGATACCTAAATCTTACTGAATAAGGGCCTCTACTTGTGCGTAGAGTTTCATCCACTACGATTCTTTGCGTTGATTTCGTTTGACACAAACGCATTTACTTGATGTCTTCCTACTGTCGACAATAAGGTGAATTTAAACCCTAAAAACTCTTTAACCTTTCATGCTGTTGTACATAGTAAATTTCAACGGTTTCAACAATATTGAAATTCAAATTCAAAATATTCTTTATTCAAGTTGGCTTTAGGAGCTCATTTACAGTCCATTCTAGAGGAGTCCCTTTACAAAGTTTTGTCAATTACAATTTGCTTTATATATCTTGCCAGAAATACAACGAGTGTTATGTCCACGCGTTTACATCGTTCATATAATCCTTTACTGTGTAATATGTTTTATTTTTGTACGTAACAATTTACAAATAAATATTAGGAAAATGAATGCTTTAAAACAACTCGGAATGTCTCTTAACATATTAAACCATTTGCACCGCCTCAATGCCTACTAACTATACACGTAACACAGCCTGTACATATCCCACTGCTGGGCACAGGCCTTTTCTCCTATTAGGAAGAAGGTTATGGAGCTTAATCCACCACGCTGTTCCACTGCGGATTGTTGGTGTCAGTGTCATTTCTCCCGGCTCATGCAGGTTTCCTCACGATGTTTTCCTTCACCGCCGAGCTCGAGATGAATTTAAACACAAAATTGGTTAAGATTCCACGTGTTCGCACCACTAGGGCATCTCGGCTCTAGCTCTTATACTCTACATATACCTCAGGTATTAATAAAAATAGTATTTCAGAAAGACTTTTGTACTGAATATTGAAATTCACCAAATTATAGCACAGCGTAATCTTTTTACTTATAAGTATGTTTAAAAATGTAAGGATTAAAAATAAGTACAAAAATTAGGTAACGTTAATCCACCCCATTAACTTTAAAGGTCGTTACATTATAACCGCCAAGCTATCACGTTATCGTAAACGGTTATAAATCATCAAATCCACATAACATTTAACCGATAACATAACCGTAACTACAGATAAGTAGAGTTATCGTAAACTGGAGTTTCGAGCGGTTAGTAAAATTTAATACGGGCAGTTAAAATGTTTAGGTTGAGAGTATGCTGAGACGCTCCACAAATAAATAACTACTTGGATAGCTTTTGTTTATGAAGTATACCATAACGATCACAAATATCAAACTAAAAACACGTCCTTGATTGCAAATAAATGTGACCTTTCATCAAAAGAAAAAAAATCTATTTTTGAAAAAAAAAATCTTTTTTAACAAAAATTAAAACGTCTTCGAAATGCCAAATTACGCCGTTTTGCCTACTTAGATACTATTATTTTTTAGTTATTTTTATTTCAAAGCAAAATTATAGATGATTTGATAATGATAATGATTTTTAATAACATTTCTTTGCGAACAACCAGAAAATATATATTGTTCATTTAAAAAAAATAGTTTCAAATGGGTTCATAAAAAACGATGTTTTTGAGTAATAAACATGAAAAATACATGTCTAACAATAAATGAACGTTCTTTGTACATGTACAATTAATTGTAATACGTTGCTTTTTTGACATGAATAGGCTTTGAAACTGCTTGACCGAGTTGAAAAAAATTTTTCACTGTGGGGAAGCTACAATATCCTCGGTGAACATAGGCTATGTTAAATTTTCAAAAAAAAATTAGGAAAACCCGCGCGAAGCCAGGGATTCCTACTACAGCCCGTCACAGACTTAGCTATAATATACATTAATATACAGTACTATAATATATATTATAGCAAGCTCCCACACACTGAAAAATATATATATATATATTGCCTTCATTTGTATGGTAGTCGTCATATAGTAATATGCAATAGTTCATATTACGGTATAGCTTGGTGACGTCATAGAAATATATATATTATAGCTGAGTGTGCGGTCAATCGAAAATTTGTAAAGAAAATGTATAGTAATATGCCTAGCTATAAATATATTAATATATATTATAGCTAAGTGTGTGACGCGGTTTAGATACTTGGAAGTGCTTGGGATTTTAGTTTTTTAATTATAGAATACGTCACCAGCATAGCTCCGCCAATGTTATAATTTGTTTAATTTGTCTATGTTGCATAGATTAAACAAAAATAATATAACAATCCTAAAGTCAGATATTTTCAACCTAATGAATTTAAGATCATAATATATTTATAGCTAAATTATGAAGTCGGAGAGAACCTCTATGCTTGGCTTTCATCTTTTTTTATGTGTCAAGTGGCTAGTTCGATGGCGCAGGCTTCGAGGGTGATAATGACGAGGGCCCGGCTTAGTGACGTCTCTTTTGCTGTACTTTGTAGCAATTTTATTATTTTTTTATATTGATTTTGGAAAATGTTTATGACAGCTGCTTTTATGTAACGGTCTTAGTGATTTGAGTAAAGGTGAGGTCAGTATGAATTTTTTTAGAGGTATTTGACGGCTAATGAGGACAAATTTTAGTGCTTTCGATAAAAGTAAAATTCTAAATTAAGTACTTAACTAAAAGTAAAAGAAAGGTTAATTTGACTACTTTTTGATTTATTTATTACTAACAGCTGATTATTAGTGTTTTTGACATCGTTTTGATTATTTTTACGTGTCAAGTGGCTAGTTCGATGGTGGAGGCTTCGAGGGTGATAACGACGAGGGCCCGGCTTAGTGACGTCTCTTTTGGAGGGATACTTGGTAACAATTTTAAAGGCCATATTTTACTTTGTATATTTTGTATTTGCAAAATGTTTTTGACAGCTGGTTTTGAGTGGTTTGTGTAAAGAGGAGGTCAGCGTGAATGTTAGTTTTTTTGGGTTTTTTGTAAACTGATTTTTGGTGACGCATTTTAGTCTTTTTAACATCGTATTATTTATTTTATATGTCTATTTCGATTCGTGTTCCGAAAAAGCTCGCATGCTCTTTTAAAAAATAGAATAGGCTTATGATACCTGATTTTTATGCCCCTTGTGTGAAGTGATATTATAATTGCAAAAGTTGAAAAATAAAAATATTGATTTTTTTTCTCGAATTAATATTTTTATTTTTGGATCGATCCTCAATATTATTTCTATATACAATAATATTTTTTGTATCAATTTTATATATGTACTTCATAGCTCAATAATGGAAAAGTACAATGTAACAATATGCATCCTCGTAAAATGTGAAAAACTTATATTCCTTACATTCACAAACTGACAAATAGTACAAAAAAAAAAAATTGAAAAATGTAAGCGAATAATAAAATTTCACAAAGTCGAGAGTCGCGCTAGTTGTTCGAGGGTATTTCAATTAATAGAGTAATTCGTTAACAAAAGAGTATTGAAAACTATTCTGTTCCCGGTTTTTGATTTTTCCAACAAAATGCAAAAGAAGTTAAATTGAATGAAACTGAGGTAAACAAAAATAAGTGGTGAATGAAACCGCCAAATGATTTTCGTTTCAAGGTCTTTAAAGAATACATTTTTTTAATAATAGTATACCTACACTCAAAAAATAAACAGAATTTATTATTATTGTTTGGCAGTGGAATGAACGGTAAGTAATTAGATAGGCATGATTTAGTACATGATTTAGATATATATAAATTACGCATAATAATTTCAAGAAACCTTTTTTTTATTTTGAACGTGTTTTAGTGACATTACATTCATCATTAATAGCACCATTATATTTTTTAATGGTTTACATTCATATATACGTTAGATAGATTTTGAAATCCTATTTCGCTAAATAAAATTGGGTCAAAATTTACACTAACACTATTTTAAAAACAAAATACTATACACTATTCTGGACACTGAAAATATAATAATATTTAGAACATTTCTCTTAATTAGTAAAGATAACACTCAAGTGTCTTAAAAATATACATAAATAATATTTTTTACAAATTTCTCTACATTTGGCTAAAAATTATACACCAAAGTGTTCTTACCACAAAGACTGGAGGGTCAGCAGCTATGAGAAGGTCACAATACGACCTACATTATTTCAGCACTTTATACAAATGAAAGTTTTAAATATAAAATGGCAACCATCAACTACCCACGTTTTAACTACTCTTTTATCTACATTCATAAGTGCAATGAAAAAGAATTTATAATCTGTTCCAAAGAATAAAGTAACCTTAAATAAAAGTGTACAAAGGAATTACTAAATTATCATCTGTAAATACAAGATTGTCCAATTATTAGTGATATTAATATAAGAATTGAAATAAAACTAGTTTGAACGGATTTAAATCGCGTATATTAATGATTTTTATCATCCCGACGTTTCGAGCAC
>DVXP01004311.1:0-10489 GCA_018235645.1 Junonia grisea
GAAGCGCAGGCGCCGTGCGAGCCGGAGCGGCCGAGGCTGGTCGCCGCAGGCGACCAGCAAGACGAGGCTGCGGAGGTGAGCATGGCTGCCTGTGCTTTGTTACGCAAAGGTGGAGAGGCTGCTCATCCCGCAGCGCCGGAGACTTTACAGATATACTATTTAATAAAAAATAAATCACCGAATCCGATCTAATAGCTCTACACATTAAACTGACCAATAATTATTTTTACTGCAACATAATTATTTTTGTCACCCATTTGAGTATTTTTACTGTCCATTTTTTATGACCACTTCATAAACTGGCGTTTGTATTAATTTTACTGCCCAAAAAATGAATAAAAAACTGCCCGGTTAAATACATGCCATAAAAATATATTTTAAAATATTATCTTTGGCAATAATCATTTACTTATATAATTTATTAATAAGAAAAATCTTTCATAACACGTTTCATTTAGACTTCGCCTTAATCCGATATTATTCAAAACTTTTATAACGGATTCGGTTACGGTTAAGAATAGATTTTTATATCGGATATCCGATAGTTTCGGTTAAGGTTACGGAACTCCGTAACATTCCTACTTTCGACCATCATCTTAAAACACTCTTAGCTGCTCTCCAGTGGTGGATTAATGGTAGCAAAAATGTTTGCACTGAGTCAAATATCGCCCTCTTAAATGTTAAATATTACAATTTTATTCTACCTTGCACTTGCACCCCTAGGAACGTGCTTACTTTGGATAATCTACCACTACTACTGATCTTCTATATTTTTTATATATTTTTAAATTATATTTGTAAATATAATTTAAATGTAAATTTAAATAATTTAAAGGATAATGATCATAATAATCAAAATTGATGTAATAGATTTTTTCTCGGCCAATGTCAAAACCTTTATCCAAAATTGCGCATCAAATTGCGTTAAAGCCGCTGTCGTTACGTAAAAATCATGATCATTGTTTCCGCCATCATTTACCTATTCTGAAATAAATGTAATGAGTCTGTATGAACAATGTATGGTTATGTACCTTTGTCATACTCATATTGATATTACATAATTATATCACTTTAAATGTTTGAAGAATTTATTAGTGCGTTTAACGTTTTTCTTTAAACATACGGTATAGGTTACTTCTACACTTTACTTAAACGTATTGTCCCATGCAGTGCAGTACAAATAAGGCGGATGACCTTTTTTTAGCGAAAATAGTATACCTATTTAAGATAGGGAACAGAGTGTCGAGCTATTTTTTTAGCTCATTTCGTATATGTCACATAGAGGACCTAAGCTAGGGCGCCACTTGTGTCAAATCTACTGGTTACGTGTACTATAAAAGATGTAAGTTTTTTAATTACATTTTCATTTTATATAAGCAATTCGCTCCTACTTCGCTAGGACCGAACAAGGGTAGTAAAAATAATATATGTATATACTTACATTAAAATATTTATCAGAAAGTAAGTATATTGTTCATACAGCCTACATTTATCAGAAAAATGTTACATTGTTATCGAATCATAAATTGGTCCTGTAATTTTCGAGCTCATTCTCTCCGCTCCGAATCTCTCCGATAATCCTCTTTTTGTTAATGATATAGGTATAGGTACATACATATGTTGTACATACATAGGTACCTATGTATGTACAACTGTACATGTTATAAATTATTATAGAATGGATAGATGCATAGATACATGGTGTTGAAGATTTAACGATCTATGTCGATAGTTAAATCTACAACATAGATATCAAATACTTGAAATGTCTTTGAGGAAAAACAGATATTTCTATTGATTTTATGAGAGTAGGTACAATTTTTGTGTCAAGGTGAAATATAAAATAATAAATACTAATTACGGGTAACATTAAAACAGCACACCACAGCAGACTTAACGCAGACCCGAAAATGTAATACGAGTATACTTAATACAAAAACTATATTGTATGTCCTCACGAATATTAATTTATTTTTCAGACTTTAATAAATATTAAAAATGTATGCCGAGAAGTTTTAAGCGTCCTCACTTCTACCCAGTGGTGCAATTATCCATAGCCTGGGCTTAGGGCAGCACATTTTTAAGGGCGGGAAAATAGCTCTTCTGTAAAGGCAAATTTGGAAATTAAGCGGACGACCACTTTTTAGAGCTTAGTCGGCATTTTTAAGATGGAGAACGGAGGGTTTCGACCTATTTTGTCGAGCTAGAGGCGGCTTACGAATTAGGGTCTAGGGCTTCGCAAAAAGCTTAAATCCGCCAGGGGTCCTGACATTGCATTTTAATAAAAATAGTCACACAGTCACAGTCAAAGTATAGGATCTTTATAATATAAAGAATATTTTATAATAGGAGAGGTTTTGGGTTACGAATTTGTATTCGGCCTCGAATGACAAAAGCTACGCTACGCCACTGACTACAGAATGATAGAGACTAGTACTATTTATAAACTACAGGTCCACCCCAGAAAAATAGTGGATCATTTAAACAATTTTGATAAATATAGACATTTGATATCTATGGTATGGTCATCTATGGTATGGACGAAATCGACAACCACTGTCGACTGCATCTTGTCTAGGCCCCCAGGTGACCTATCTAGACCGATATAAGTGCATTAAATAAGATTCAGCACTATGCCGTACTTGTAAACTGTCCAGCTGAGTGCAGGTGAGAATTCAAAAGTACAGGTAGAGTGAGAGTGTTAGGTAGAGAGTGAACATTTCGGTCATATATTTTTGTACGGCATTCTTACCATCGATAGATCAATGAAAATAATAAGAAAACGCGCAGTGCCGTAAAAAATGATCCGCCACAAAGTCGGATATTTTTCTGACGACTTCCAGGGTAAATTTGGTCACTTGTCACGGCATCAGTTTTATACTATTTAAATACTGCTTCTAATCCAAGCCGCACAAAAAATTATGCGACAAGGGAAAAAAACAAGGATTGCGAGCCCCTCTCTTTCAGTGATCCAGGGGGTGATTTGAAAAAGGATAGTTTCGGTTCCAAAACATCTAGCACTCAAAAGTACTATTAAAAATAATGCTGGAGGCTGCAATATCTCTATAAAGATGTAGATGACGTGCGAACAAAACATTGATTTATAGGTTATCTATTACATTTTGACCGAAGTAAATATTTAATATAACCAAGAAAAATGTAGATGTCAAGTAAGTAACGTTATTTTAAAATTATATCAAACCAATTCAGACATAATTTCACAACACCGTTGACTCCAGAACCATTCTCAATGACTATCGGGCCATGAAATTAAGCCAGTTTGCTCAACGCGGGTCACTAACTTCGTCCGATATAAAGTAGGTACATATGTATGTATATATAATTATAGTAACGACTAACTGTTACCCGTGACTTCATCCACAAGATTTTTTTGAGAACAATTTTTTATTTTAATTTTTTTTACGGAATACCCTAATTCCGTTTTTAAAATTAACTAAGGTTGTTTATAAAATTAACTAAGGTTGTTTATAAAATTAACTAAGGTTGTTTAAAAAATTAACTAACAATATAAACTTTATTAATAAAATTGATTGATGTTCTGGTACGTAAAACGGAGAGGCTGCGGGACTGCTTTCGCAGCACGTCCGCTGCCCCTCCCGTGCGTTGCTCCGCTCGTGGATTTCGGAGCACTTCTCAGGAAGGCGAAGAAGTCCATTCTCGCCCTCCCCATACACCTCGCTGGTGCGCACACCGGCAGTCCGGGTCCATACCAGACTGCGGTCCTCGTTTCGGCCATATGAAACGGATGCGTGTGACCCCCATCTCACGCACCCACGGCCGAAGGAAGTGCCCTATTTATTCCGCCGCGGGCACTGGGGCTTGGACGCCGGGCGGAATCGGCCCTCTTCCGAGCCCGCCTCGCAGTCTCCTTCTGAACCATGACGGTCTCACAGAAATTGACTACGGTTTCCCACACCGATTCTCTGCGTAGCATGGCCGACAAGACTGCCCGTCCGTTAGGGTTCCGTTTTGACTACGGAACCCTAATTAGGTATCTACCAATCACAGATATAGTCTACTTGTAGATACTAGTTAGATTACTTCAACGAACCTGCGGTAACTCTAATTTGACTAGTTTTTAGATATTTTGTAGAATTTAACTAAATCGAATTTTGTTGAATTTAACTTTTTAGCGCTTACCTATTAATCACATTATGGTATTATGAATTATATGAATTTCAATAAAATACGTCTTCTATGAATTCTATTAAAGAATGATCATGAAACAAGATTTGAAATAGATTAGACCAAGGAAACATGTTTTTCTGTCCTGTCTTATCGGATGACAACGACTTAAAAAATCACATCCTCCAGGTTTCAGACTCTACCATTATCGGTTTAGGCTGTGCGTTGATTGAATATGATAAAAACGATGTGATAGTGTTAGGAATACATATATGTTAAATAGAAAATATAAAAAAGTCTATGGTTGTGCTTGGTCGTTGATCAGTTATATATATTTACTTGCTGCTTATTAAAATATGAAAACTAAGAAATTATACGAGTACCTACTTAAATCTCGCGACAAGCTTTTATAACATTAGGTATGTACCTAAATTTCAAATATGTTAAATTTGAAATTACGTTATAAGTTAACAGTAAAGGTTTATTTTTTCTTTTTAGAGCATTTAAATAAAAGCTTGTTTTAAAAAGTTTTTTTACCTTAATTTTATATAGTTATCGAGTTATAATCGATCAAATTAAAAATAAATATTTTGGCCAAACCTCATTCAATACTTTTAAGATAAACATGTTAATTGTTGAGAAATAAGTTAATTTTAGTGATACTTTATCACTAAAATTAACTTATTTCTCCGTCCGCGTATTAAGAAGGACTTAACTACGGAAGCCTATAGGGTAATGCGTCTAGCTCAGATCATTCAAATTTCGTAAATCAAACTATACTCGTATTTTGCTTCGATGTTCATAATAATACTCCTCAGTGCATCTAAATTGAAAGTTTTAGGGTTTCATCATGTCTGTCTGTGTGCCTACGTAATATATAGAATTTAAAGGCAAAATTAGAACTAGCTGTGATAATTTTGCCTTAAAATTCTTCTTAGACTTTTCTAGTTAACGAGTTATAGTTAATCGAAGTAAAAAAATAACTTAATAACTAAAAAAAAACCATTATTTCAATGAAAATTTATAAAAGTTTTTCAATAAAATGTTATTTGTTAAGAAAAAAGTTAATTTAAAGATTTAAAATTTATTAATTTAATATCAGCATATTATGATGAAAACTGCAGAACCTTCATATGCGTGGCTCGACACGCATTTGACCAATAAACTATAAGTAGATGTAATGTGGATTGTTACTCTTATACGAAAAAGTTACCGAATAGATTTTAATGAAACTCCACAATAATGTAGCTTATACCTACACTAGTACCAATTCCGCGAAAACAACGTACGTACGTAGAGTAGAAAGCTGAAGCCCATGCGGCCTAGTTGACGTTATAAAGTGGCAATATCAAGGCCATAAGGTGGTAGGGAACGCCCACGGCTTGGAAGGAGGCAAATTTGATCCTCTTGATAACGGATGACAGCGACGCAGATTCTTTCCCTGCGTACCGTCTCATTAATTGCTAGTCTCGCAAGCTCTTCGACCGGATTGTCACTACTTGCTTCAGCGGGTATCTGTCGAGCGTCGGTCTCAACCTAGCCGAAAGCCAAGTCGGCTTCCGTCAGTATTCCGTATGACCGTTGACGCGACTTTGTGCATCCAATGTCAGGAGGAGCGGTCGGTGCCTAGGGTAACATGGCATTGGCGATAAGCCTGTACATAAATATCGTCAATGCCAATCGTGAACGGTTTTCCCTGAAACGCCATCAAGGAAACGCTAATGTTCCACTATATGCATCCCTACCTGCAGATACACCTGCGTGTATCGTATTCGTGGGTCAGAATAGTGCGAGGACTCGGAGAGAAGTCTACTGTGGTGTTCCACAGGGATCAGTTCTTTGATCGCCCCTGTGGAACATCGCGTGCAGCGCGATTCTGCGTGTCGAACTCCTCGCTGTTGTCAACATCGACTGCTACGCAGACGACACGTTGGTATGCCAGCACAAACGTGGGTCAAGCTTTAAGGAAAAAATCGCAAAAATCTCCGAATTGGGCATTCTGATAGCGCCGCACAAGATTGAGGCACTATGTCACCGTAGCTTTGAATAACACTGAAAGCTCCTAGCCCCCAGAATTGAGCAGGCAGTGGGTGCGATGCACAGACTACTGCCTAACCTCGGGGGCCCGAGGGAGAAGTGCTTCTAACCCTGCCAGCGCCCTTCGAGCGCTCTGGCGGCAGGAGCAGCGAAGGGCACTTATGACGTGGAGAATTTTACGCGCATAAACGCGTCATCACTAGCGATTCTGCTGGTTTTCATGGCTTGGATGATAAGAATGCCACCGTTATTTTGGAGAGTACCTGTGTAAGGGCAGCGACGATAATTTACTACCATTGACCAAGACACTGCCCAATCCACGCTGAAGGCGTATACCGTTTGTGTCTGGGAAATCGGTCGAAATCTTTCAGTCGCAGCCATGTTGGCATTGCTACTAAGTGAATCAGCGTGGGACGCCGTAGTCGCGCACTGCTGGGCATTGGGCAATAAAACGAAAGGAAAGATTAAGGGTTTTTATATAATAATAAACATAAGGTCTGACCTACCTTTGCCTTAAAAAAATTAAATTCATAGTCACGCTTGACATAGTGAGATCTCCACCTATCATTACCACCTGGGTATGGTACTGGAGTCCCCAGCCGGCATACTCTTCAGTGGTATGACGTGCCTTGTCAATATGCGCGCCAATTTTTCGAAATTCAGTTCAATCAATAATTTCTGCTAAGGGTTCGGGGGCCCCCTAAGCTTGGGGCCCCGGGGCACTGCCCCGCTTTGCCCCTAGGTAGCTACGCCACTAGGTACAATGTACACACAGACACTCGGACTTTTTAAAATATTACCTACCCATCTTAACGACTGCGAAGTTGATAATAAATGATATTTTTTCCTGAAGACGTTCGTGTATTGTATAATGATGAGTTAAATACCTGTGTCATAAAGCATAATAAAAAACTGCATAAGTAGTACGGAGGTCACCGGTCAAGCTAGGGTGGGAGTGTGTTTCCAGTGTCCGTAAGCACTTTTCGAAATAAGGAGAACCTTCTTATTTCGGAAAGGCGAGCATGCAAAGGTGGGACGTAAGGTTGTCACAGCAACATGCGTAAGCGATCCTTTGGCACCCAACAAAGACGATGAGGGCACCGCTGGGCCCTAAATTATCTAATTATTATCGACGAATTATTAATTCACTTAGTGTAGGCGTAATATATTAAATACTAAACAAAACGAGCATATTTCTCCCGCAGCCATCTTTTTTCACACTTCCTGGCGCTTGCTCGCAAAGGGTTCGAACTATGTAAAATGTCTGGCTAATGAGAAAAATATCATTTATAAAATGACGAAAGTAGTAGTGTATGTTACACACCTTTAGTATTTGCCTGCCAAAGCAACTGCAATCCAAATTTCATACATCGTTCTTACCTGTAAAAATCAGTAACCTGTCAAAACTTAGGCTAAAATAAAGCAGACCCTGGTTAAGTCCGGGAAAAATGCTAGGAAGAAGAAGATGGATGGATGCTACAGAGCTGAGAAGATGTTTAAAAAAAATTTTTTTTAATCAAATATTTCAAATGTGTGTAGTTGAACCTACATCATATTATGTGACCATGACCAACCAACATTATTGTGAGCTATTCGAAATAATTATAAATAATTGAAATGTTTGTAGAATAAAATAAACATTTAGAAATTAGGTGCCCTTACCGTATAATATGACGTACGAGTATGTATAACTAATAGGCCTATGATAATATATTTATGAAAAATAGATAAGTAAGTTATTTAGGGCAACTACTGAAAAGTTATAGTAAAAAGAACTTGACAAAAGTAGTGATTTTTATGATTTTTCACAAAAAGATCCTCATCTCCGGAACCAAGAGACTTTTCATATTGTACCAATGTATGTAGGTTCGTGGCATTTGTATAAATAACTTTTTTCCTGACTTAATGATTATTTTGTTATCTAACATACCATAACATAAATAGTTGTTTTAACATGTGGTTTTCTAACGACAACTCGACTACGAATTCAAGGGCTATATTGATATTTAATTATCTTCTCATATTTGGCAATAAAGGAAAACATATTGAGAAAATCTGCACGTGCCACGAGAAATTATTAATAGAAAACTCCTAGCGGGACAGTTACAGACTGCTATACTTAAAAACATTTAATCATAGCGTAGGTATTAAAAAATAAACTTTATAAAAGATGTATCATCATTCAAATATTTTTTATTTGAATGATGATACATCTTTTATAAATTATAGGTAGGTACTCCTGAAATTACCTATGGCATATATTATTAAAAATTTTAATTAAAGATAAAATAAAATTTATTTTATATGGACGTTCCTACGTCTCGCAATACAACTTATTAATTGCAAGATTATATTAAAGAAAAACAAAGGAAACGTTGTATTTATTGTGAAGAAAATTAGCAAAAACAATAGGACATGAATCGCCACCATCATTAAACCATCTACGGTTCATTCGTAAAAAGTACGTAAAAAATAATTTTTATACAACAATAGAAATCTTAAAGATCCGTTTCAAACCATAAAGTTCTGCAATTTTTACACCGCAGAACGAAATGACTACATTAAAATTATAATAGCAATGGACATTTGGTGTTTATATAATAATTGAATAATACTAATTGTTATAATGTCGATTTGACTTTCAAAATTTAACGCTGGATGAATCAATTTTTAATAAATCGAAATGACATCCGACACAAATTAATTTCGCCTCCTCTGATAAAATAAGCGATATTTTTTTACCAATTGGTTCGATTCGCGTAATATTGCCAAACGGTTGCATTTCTTCGGCCCCGGCGCTCGGCGATGCTTATAAATCAGGGTGAAAGCACGAAGCCGCGCAGTCTTGAATCGCGCCCGTTCCCGCGTCTCGGTCGTTGCCGCGCTTTTTGACAATTAATTACAGTGTTGCTACTTACGGATATAATTTTGTGTATTAAAAATGGAAATGAGGTAATTATATCTAATTTTTTTTCGGTTCGTGATTTTTATATCTTTGCATGTAATCGTGTTATGATAGCGATCGAGTGTCGGAAATCTCGTCAATGTTCTCGTTAAGGTTTATGATCTTAACCATATTTGGTAATAGACTTGCAAAAAATATAATATATTTTTAAGTAGATACCTACCTAATCAGTAAAATAAATTAGTCCTTTCAATTGTCACTACTATTTTTGATATATCGTGAATGGATAAAAAAGCATGTACCTAATTAAAGCGACAATTTTTCAAGTTTCTAAATGCATTATAATTATGTATTCCGTCCTGTTTAATTTCTAATAAACATGTGAAATCAATCACTTTCACTGCACTCTATGCTACGTGTCGCATCGTTCAAAGCAATTTCTACAAAATTGCGCGGGAGCTCACACGCTGTATTGTTTTTTTTTTATTAAATTGTAAAAGGTCAAAAGCTTGACATTGACCTTTTCTGAATGAATACTTAAATAAATTTATCATAGTATAAATATGATAATATTATCTTGTTGCACATTAAATTTAATTATTGACTTCGGAATTCGTTATTATTTTTTCTCTTAAAATTACAAAAACAGAATTTACTACGTAAATTTTGATCACACAAAAGGAGGTTTTTTAAAGAGATTTTCCATATTTTTATTCTACTTTGATAATTATCAATTTTGGCACTATCTAAATAACATTTTAGAAGAAAAAAAAACTAAATAAAAAACGCTTTATAGTCCTGTCACGGTAACTGATTTTATAACAAACGAAATCCAAACGGTCTCGAGTACTTTCGATAAAATAACATCGAAATGAAAGTAACTCTAATTTAATTTCTTATGCTTCGTTTGTTCGGTGAGAGAAAGTGTTCAAACTCTTATGTTTTATTTCATAATACAAAGATTACCAGAATTTAACAACTAGTAGCCATTTATTACACAATCTGCGTTGAACAGGAATATTTGTGTCTTTACACTTATCGTTATAATTCGGCTAAATGACACAAATATTTTTTGAAAACTACCCATAATCTGTGTGTTATTATGATGTATAACCGTATAAGCAGTATTATTGTAGAGTTTCATCAAAATATGTTGTGTACTTTCTGCGTGTACATGTCCAAGCATCCACCCATCTTTGCAAACTTTCGCATTGTTAATTGTATAAATTGTTAATCTACATGTCCGTAAATGTCCCCCTACTGGTTAATAACCGATGATTAAGAAGAAGTATAATTATTTTACGCTGATATAGAAGAGGATAATTGGACATGCTTCAGCATTTAAAACATGCCAAGTTTCCTAATGAAGTTTTCATTCACGGAATACTAAATTAACTCGAG
>DVXP01004312.1:0-10488 GCA_018235645.1 Junonia grisea
TTACGTAACGCAGTTTGGGGGGAGGGGAGGGTCTTGTAAAACGTTACGGTGCGTTATAGGGCCGGGAGGGGGTGTAACATCAACGCGTTACGTAACAACATAATTGTGATTTTTAGATGGAAATGGTCTCGAAAAATATTTTAGTGACCATTTTCACCTAAAAATTTTGGTAAAATGTTACGTAACTTCTAGGGGGAGGGGTACAGAACAACGTTACGATGCGTTACATGTGGGGAAGGGGGGTCTAAAATCTTCAAAAATTGCGTTACGTAATACTTGAATGACCCCAAAGAGAGAATAATCGATTTACAAATAGTTAATATAAGGCAGGACGAACATACCAAAAGAAACAGTCGAAAATAGTCGAATTTATTTAAGTCGGTTATTAACTGCATGTAGAATTGCCAGTTCTGACGTTTAAATAAACAAATTCTTAAGCAATAATACTATAAAGAAGTACTGATACACATTTAAATTAAGACACGTCGTTACTAACAAGAATATCCCATGACGAAATCCCGTTAAGCTCGATGGAGTTAATTTTAAAAACGATAAATAACAATTTATGAATATATTATCCATCTAGAACGGAACGTCGGTTTGTATAGCGCTAGCAATCGAACGATTTATAGCTGTATCCATTGACACGTCTTGATTAATTGTGACGTCAGCAAATTCGTGTTGTCAGCTGTCCGCGATAAATCTCACAAACAACACATACAACCTGAAAACAACTCTATTGGTAGAACATAAAGTCTAAATCAGCTTAACAATGTCCTTTCATGTATAGCCTGGTATACATGGGGTCTCTTGTTCAGCGATTCTCATAGCGTGTGTAGCCAATGTGCCGTGATAAATTTTAATAATGGTAAAGCATAACAACTATAATTATTTTATGATCCGGTAACAGGAAGACGTGATTTCGTGCTTAATAAGAAATATCAACGTGCGAAACGGAATTTAGAGACATGATAGACATTGATGGATGTAAATTGAGTAACGGATCGTTTCAAGCTGAACACAAAAATTCGTGATGAAATTCTTTACGTTCATATTAGATAAGGACATACCTGCAGCGATTTCTTAAAATGGCGCATCTTGTCACCTTCAATATTTTACGTGCTACATGTTCAGAAACTTAACAATTGACATCTTTATTTATATATAATTATGTATATAAACCTGCATGTGCCGGAACAAATTCTGACACATGTATATCCACCAATCCGCAGTGGAGCAGCATGGTGGATTAAGCTCCATACCTTCTCCCTAATAGGAGAAGAGGCCTATGCCCAGCAGTGGGATATGTACAGGCTGTGTTGTGTTGTTGTTGTTATTCTATGGGTGTTTTTGTTTGTTATACATAATATTTGATTATTTTTATATACCAACTTCTGTTTACTTTTAGTTTGCCTCCTTAATAATAATTTATTTGCAAGTTTTAGTAATGTATAATATTTTTCTTCCAGAATTCCATACAATTTGTGGAGCGCAATGTCAATGACATATTGCAGTATCAATACCATTCCAGAGCGAGAGAATCGCGAGATTATAATTTATTAGTTGACAACAATGCTTATGTGTTAAGGTATGTATGTAATGATATGGCGATCTGACATATATTATGTTTCAAACTTTATTTTATTGAAATTAGTAGGCAAAAAAAGCAAATGGTTCTAATGTTAAGTCATCATTCGACCACCCCATATGTGAGTGATGTTTACCTTGGTTCCACTATAGTAAAATAGGCATTGGGCTACAGCTAGACCTGATTGATCTACCAGTATACAGAATAAATCTATATCTATTATAATATCAACATTGAAAGCCAATAAACTGAAAATTGATAACATGATTTATGTGGGAGAATATCATAGCTGCATCCACTCAATTGGTCACCCTTATTTGCTAATATTGTCATCCGGTTTATCGCCAATCTGTCGGCAACTTGACCTAAATCAGTTATTCTGCATGGCGGCACAGGGATACAAAGTTAATAGAATCAATTGACACTTTAACAGATAAATGATCCCTCTGTTGATAGATGGCAAATCTATTCTTTATATAAATTTGAATGAGGGTGCAATTCAAGAGTAAATATTTCATTATTTATTTATTATTTTTATATACATTCTGTATATGGGTCTTTGATATGGATGTTTGAAAAATGAAATGAGATGTAATTGAAGTGCAATGATTATATTTATTGTCAGTGATAGTCCAACAGATGATCTTGTATGTAAGACCCCACGGTCTTCTAAAATAATAGCAACCTCAAGTTTTAATTATTAAATTGTTTTGTGTTTTAAAATTTAAATGCTATTTAATTAAATATTTAAAATTTGAATTTTATGCTTCCTACAATAATATTGTGGGAAGTAAGATTAAAATTGTAATAACTTGCAACTTGAAATGAAATTTTATATGTGTATTTTTATGTCACTCAAAATTAGGTCTTATATCAGAGGCTTTTAATGCAACAATAATTTATTACCAACAATATAATATTTATGTAAATCAGATTGTGATGATTTATATGTAAGCCGTTACGATTACATTAGTCATCCATAAAAATTTAAATGATTAAATATTTGTTTTGTAATGCAATATTTTATTAAGATAAGGCAGGATTTTATAGATTGATTTAGATTTCAAACACAACATTTATAAAAATTTAACTTTCTATTTAATATATATTTTTTTTATTTTCAGATGGTCTTTTGTACAAATTGTTGCGATCGCAGCAACAGGAACTATGCAGGTTTATTTTGTAAGAAAACTCTTTGAAGTTAAGGAGAACTCGTCAAAGACAAGAATTTAATTTATTTTAAGTATTCTGTAGTAAGGAAAGGACAATTATCTCTTGACTGAATGCACTCATTCCTTGTTAATGTAATATTTTAATGTCTGATCTCCTTTTTGATTTTTTTTTACATTTCTACTTGAGCATAATAAATGGCCTAGCATGTACTCTTCTGTATGAAACATAATAATAGAAGTTCATAAATTTTATTTAATCTAGAAATCAGTAAGATATTTTTTAAACAAATTTATTTTTACTTTGTTGTTTATTTACTTTTTAGATTTTTTTTATGTGTTTTGTTGTTAAATTGGAATTAAATTTTAATGTAAAATAAATGAAAATATTTTTTGTACGCATTTAAAACTAATGTAAGATTAATTTTTGTATTGAGTTTCAAATATAGCCTAGTTTTGTATAAAATTAAAATTGCCTTAAAATGACGAAAATCGTGTTATACAATAAAGTACAAGATAAGCAATAAAAATCTAGTTTTTATATTCCTTTTTGATAAAAGACACTTATCATGTTTTTTGTTCATTATCTATTTCAGTGGCAGGTTATTGACATGATATTAAAAATAATACATTGATTTTATAGCTTGTAACTCTTGCAAATAACAGGTTATCAGATCTAAAAGACAAATTAGTAATATGTAAATACATTTGACTGGTAGGTAAAGCTATTAACTCTTCCGACTTCAACTTTTATATAATGATCATAGGTAAGATAACGCATTTAATAATTAATTAATTAAAATTAATGTTGGCATAATTTTTGCTCAATTTAATTGTACAGAGATACCTCAATGAAAAAATCTTGATAATAACTAATAAAAAGTAGCTTTAAGCTACTCAGGATAAATAAATGAAAGAATACTTCTTCTTTCATTTATTACTTGGCTTATACACACACGTTTTAAAATTTTTGCACTGACACAGGCAGGTTTTTTTGTCTTCTTGTCCTTCAACAGGATTATGTTTTCAAACACAAGCTTAGTACTTTACTAGTCATCTTTAAATGGTTGATTTCTTAGGTAAAGGATAGGACAATATGGTATAGGATAGGATTAGTATAGGTGTAGGATAGTTGATAATGTCTGGTTGGAAATGAAAGTCGTCGCATATCATATTTATAAAATTATATTTGATGTAAATTATTCTTGTTTAATCTTAATTAATATTATGTCTAGGTTTTTACATTCATAAAAATAATTTAAAATACTACATAAACATCGTGTTCAGAACAAATAAAATTAACAGTGCAGTTACATTTTTATTATAATTACCTACAAATGTCATAAAATTCTCAACAAAACGGAATGCTTATGGAATCCGGCGGCAAATGTCTTAATTTTCGTTTCAGATTATTGAAATTTCACTCATCCGCTATTTGACTAGTTAATTTTTGAAGCAGCGGACGAGTGAATGATTATATACTTTTTAAAAATAAACTATAAATCATACACATTTAGAACTTTCTTTACAAATTTTTATTTTTAATATTATCTTAGAATTATATCGATTTCTAGCGGTAAATGTTCCAAATGTGTATGTTTTAGTATTAAAAACTAAAACTAAGTTATATTTTTTTCATTTCAAAAACAATTCTGTACATTAAATTTTCCATGAATCTCATTCGTAACTGTACATTTCTCATACTTACGTTAGTTTTAAAATAGCTACACTTCAGCGTAATTAAATTAATTATACATTTAATACTATAATTTTAAAAGCACCAACTTTTAATCTATGCAAAATTCGGTGCAAGTACAAAACGACAATTTGATACATTTCGAAACATTAAATATTTCAAAAATTATGTGTCTTAAAACTACAAAAGGCAGTTTCTGGACGGAAACACATTTATGTTACTCTTAAAACACGGTGTAAATAATGCGAATTATTACTTCTAAAACTACAGTAAAAATATACAAAAAGCTTGCAAAAATGTTTGAACTATAATTTTGTTTACACTTTTAATAAGTTAAAACGGTTTTTATTCAATGAAATATTTTAAATGAATAAAAGGAGCAAACTGAACAAATAGTCCCTATTTACGTCACCAACAATACCTTCATGCATTTTACAATAGCAACCACATTTGTTGTTTTATTATGTGTGACCTCTTGTGGCGAAATTAATATTTTATATAGTAAAAGCATTATAATCTGTAATGACCTTGGAATGAAATATGTTACCATTTTTCAATCTGAAGGTAAAACTGATAATAATAAATTTAGAAGCTTTAAGCGTTTTCATGAACACTCATTCAGTGCCTATTGGGAAATAACGACAACATGTGATGGGCTCTTCTTGCCTTATATAATCCGACTACATTCGGTGTTGATCTAGTTGTAATGTTCGGATAGGATGTGCCGCCGTGTACGCGCCGTAGTACCTCATATATTGTGGTTTACTTGTAGGGTTCGGATGTTGTGTAATATAATCTGTGGTTCACGCGTCGGTCAGAGGGGCCGCTTCTTCTGTCCGAGGTAGGTGGCGGAGAGCGCGAGCAGGCGGTAGCGCTGGCGCAGGTTGCGCGCGCGCACGTGTTGGGAGGCGATCTCCGCCGTGTAGGCGCCGGGGAACCAGCCCGCCTCGCCGTCGCGCGTGCGCTCGCCGTAGTACCAACCTGCGGGGAGACAGGGATAGATGTTGTTATTGTTCTGGCTAATGTTATGGCTCCTGGAATGCTTTGATGTGTGCTACAAAAATCGACAACGGGTTGCGGCCCAACGCATGTGCCAACGTCACATACCTACCACGGACGAGCAAATCAGGCCCTCTACACGTTAGCGGAAGCGTCCGCTAATGGCATTGGCAAACGCGTTCGACGATGATGTGTAGGGAAGCCATTAGGGAGTGGGAGTTTTTTAGTCTTCCTGGCGACGTCCACAATATCACCCTTAGTCCATGCAAGCTCGTCAGGTTGTGCGGCACGTATGCGTAGAGCGCGACTTGCGGGCAGTCCAGCCGGCGATTGTATTGTGTGACTCACCTTCGCTGGTCTTCCGTGCGACGAAGACGTTGTCCCCTAGTGTGAGTTCGTCGGGTTGTGCGAGCGCGTACGCGAAGAGTGTCGCCACCAGCGTTCAATCCCGCGGCGAGTGTATAATGTGACTCACCTTCGCTAGTCTTCCTTGTGACATTAACGATGTCTTCCTCAGCCAATGCGAGCTCGTCGGGTTGTGCGGGCGCGATGACTTGTTTGCAGTCCCAGCCAGCGAGAGTACGCTGTGAAACAAGTGTGACTTACCCTTGCTAGTCTTCCTTGTGACATTGACGATGTCGCCTTCAGTTAGTGCCAGCTGGTCAGGCTGAGCGGGTGCTTACGCGTAGAGCGCGGCGACTTGCAGGAAGTCCTAGCCGGCGACTTTATAGTCATACTTACCCTCACTAGTCTTCTATGTCTCCTTGACAATGTCTCCCTCAGCTAGTGCAAGCTCGTCGGGTTGTGCGGGCGCGTACGCATAACGCGCGGAGACTTGACCGGCGAGTGTATAGTGTGACCAAAGAATGTGACTTACCCTCACTAGTCTTCCGCGTTACGTTGACGATATCTCCCTCAGCCAGTGCCAGCTCGTCCGGCTGAGCGGGTGCGTACGCGTATAGTGCGGCGACTTGCGGGCAGTCCCAGCCGGCGTACAGCGTCTCGCCCGCACCCGCCTCCGGAGGAGCCAGCGCCTCCGCCCAGCGACGAGCGTCCGTCTCACTCGGGCATGACATTAGCTGAAACAGATATCTTATGTTAGATCTGGTGGTTCTAATATTGACTCTCAATAATAATGTGTTGAGAGTGTGGGAAACAGCTAATTTAATATGAAAATTGTAATATCTGTTTGAAAAGGAGTACATAAGAACATCAAGAGTGTTAAGTTTGACAGAGTAATAGCGTCGAGTGTTTCAGTGTTTCAAACGTTTATCAGCATATCGCACTCCCGATGCGATACTTATGCCAAAATGTAGTTTTTCAGGAGAAGGATTTAAAACTTTGAGGCCTCACAAAGCTATGACTTTAGGAGATATAGCGATGAGTTGCTTATACTAAAAATCAACTTTTAACCTTTTTAAGATAAAACTTTATCAATAAATATTATTAAAAATATAATTTACAATTATTTAACCCCCCTTAGAAGTAGCATTGTGGATCTAAAGAAAAACAAAAACTGTAGTTATGTCACACTGAGTTAAAAAGAAAACAAGAACAAATAGTTTAATAAGTTTTATTTTATCAGTGCGACAATGTCGCATCGGGCGTGCCATATATCGATTGTGGCAAGGTGTGCCAAATGTATCATAGTGTGGCGAGTGTGTTAGTGTGAGCCCAGTGTGTCAGTAATGGTTAATATGTGCTGAGTATGTCAGAGTTACCGGAGGCCCAATTCCTCACCCCTTCCCCATTAATTCCTCATCCATTCCCTTTTTATACCCCCTAAAAGGACGGCAACGCATTTTGTAGCTCCTTTGGTGTTACAAATGTCCATGGGCGACAGCATTCACTTTGGCGATCTGTCAGTTCGTTTGCCGCCTTATGCCATAAAAAAAGTTTGGCGAATGTGTCAGTATGGCGGTAGTGTCAAAGTGTCCATATGTAGTGTATTATAAAGTGCGAGTGAATGTTACCATCTCGATGGTGCGCCCCTCGTGGTTCTCGAGGAGCGTGAGCAGCAGCGCGTGCTTGGCGCCGGCCGCCGCGTCGCTCGCGCACACCTCCACCAGCGAGCGCGCGCAGTGCTCCACCGCCACGAACGTGTGCTCGCTACGTTACAACAGAAACATGTCTACGTTTTAGACCATTGGACCCTAAAGATTTTTGGACCGCTACTACCAAAAAATAATTTTGTGGTACATGAGCCAATTGAGTTTTTTGTATCAAGTTCATTCATTCAATCTCAAATACGTATATTTTCTTGACTGTATGAGACGATATATAATGTTGTAAGAAGGTAAGATTTCCGAAGGTGAGATTCACAAGAAAATTATCTTATAGAATTTGAGAAAAAGAACTTTATTAATAAATAAACGCCTTAGCTTACCCTTTTTTCTTAGTGATGACGAGGTGATCGTTAAATAGGAAGAGATGAAGTGGAACTTTGTGGAATTTCTTGCCGAATGTGAGCTTGAGCTCGTCGTTCTTCCAGAGCAGCTGCGTCATCTCGCCTGAACGGACTAGCCAACGAACTGGCCTGGAAATATTACAGATGAAAAATTTAAATTTATTTTACTGGTAGAAATTACAAGCCTCTTAAATTAAATAAAAAAAAATTAGACACAGGATTACATTAAAAAGTTCAGTGTAACATACAGGATCCGTTTGCGCGAGTGTATGAAGGTTGGATGTGTGCGAGCGTAATGAATGAGCGCGCATGCGTGTTACTGTGCGCGCTTACATGCTTGAACAAAAGTCTGTTTACAGGTGTTGTGTGCGTGTCCGTATGCGGGTACGAGTATGTGCGTGCGCATGTTTATATGTATATATGCTGTGTGTTTTAATGTGTTACCGTATACGTATTTGCGGTCGCGGAATGCGGACCACAGTTCGGGCGCATGCACACATGTTTGTATATATATGTATGTATGTGTGTACGTACTTGCGATCACGACGTGCGAGTGCAGGCCACAGCTCGGGCGCGTTGGCGAGGTTGTTGGGCACGTGAATAGCTCGTGCGACGCGCCACATCTCCTCCACGCGCTCCGTGTTGCGAGCGCCCTCGTTGCACTGCGACACGAACTGCGCACAACAAACGATACACGTCAGTAACAGTGAATATATGATCAAATGAAAGACAGAGAGAAGTAATGAAAAACGTATTAATGTGTAACAAGCGTGTTTTTTATTGTTTTTTTTTATACTGACAACACTGTGTTGTGTCTTGAAATTCAATATATTTACAATAACGTAATGGATTACATTCTGTATTAGGGGAGGGGGGGCGCGTATGTGTATGTGCGAGTGTGTGTATGCGTGTGTAAGTGTATGCACGTGTTAATGTATATGCTTACGTCATTAAGTGTAGCGAGCGCGTGCATGCAGCCGCGGTACTCGTCGTCAGCGGGGGCGAGGTTGCGCAGCACGGCGTCCAGCAGCAGCGGCAGGCGCGTCACGCGCTGCATCGGCAGCAGCAGGAACGAGTGCAGCGAGAGGCTCTGGCAGGCCGGCTGGCTTTCCAGTCTGCGGAATAAATTATTATTGGTTATACTTTGCGCTTTTAACTAATACGAAATGTAAGAAGTTGGGTCTACAGAGTATATACCGATTAGACTATTTGTTTTTTGTGTACACAATTGTCACAGAATTATTAAAGTTCAATAGCAGTTTAATTTTTTGCGAGTAGAAAAAATATTATATTGTTTATAAAAATCACTTTGTGTAAAACGTCGTTACATGGATCGGTAATTTATTGATAATGATTATATTCATGGAGGAAAATGCTTGTACGAAAACCAGTTGTCTAACTGGTTATGGTGTTTATATATGATATAATTACTAAGTACTGTATAAGCAAATTATTCGTACCTATGTCAATTAACATCTATTTAATATAGCGTCTTGACCATGAGCGGCTTGTTCACTATCACCAGTTGTGAGCAACGTACCTCCTAAGCGCTGCAGCGAAGGCCGGTCGCTCCCGCAAGCGCTGCAGCGTCTTGACCATGAGCGGCTGGTTCTCGCAGTACTTGACGTAGGAGTGGAAGCGCGCCTCGGCGTGGCGCTGCACGATGTCGCAGATATCCTGCAGCAGGATGTTCTCCTGCCAGCACTTCTCCAGCTCCGTCATCAGGATTTGTGAACATTTGCGCACTGGAAAGATAATATTTTATAGATCAATCCAAGTAAAACAAAGCCTATTCAAATAAACAGGTGTGTCGGAAGATATTTTGGCTGTTTGTGCCAACAATTTTCCAAAACTTCTCGTTCTCTTTTCAGAATCATTGCATCAAGTTCAAGTTGTCTTAATTATTATCGAATGTCATAGGTCTTTTAAAGTACTATAAAAGTCATACCAGGTATGATAGTCGAGAACAGTGTTTCCCAGTCTTCCCTCGGGAGCACGTGAGGGTCGCGGAAGGCGGGGTGCGATATGAAGTGTGTCTCCAAAACGTTGAGCGAGTTCAGGTACGAGGCTTCTGATGTTAACAGCTCAAATTTTGCTTCCTGGAGTCGCTTCTGGGCTGGCGCTAAGGAACCTGTATTTTGAAAAGCAAAAAGGGAACTTGTAAGTATATTTTGCAGAGTTTAAATGAATGTAAAATTACATTCCATTGTATGATACTATCAAGTGAAAATTGCATACATATATTCACAGCTGTTTGTGCAATTAGCTGGTGAAAATTCTTTCAAAATATGGAACGATCTGTTAGTTAAATCCATTTGGCACAACTAATCCCAAAATCAAATTGAAAAAATTAAGTCAATTATGTCCTTTTAAATCATCAATAATGGACTGTCTTCAACAATGAGAGACAAACTAGCAATTATAAACAAAGTATTATTCAGATTTCTACTCACTGAGCACAGCCGAGTTGACGACCTCCGGCACTTCGCACCACAGTGTCCGTGCAGGCCCACGCGGCGCCACCAGCGCCATGGCGGACGGCCGCGAGCTGACCGTGGAGCCAGCGGAGCCGCTCGGCTCGTACGCGTCCGAGTCCGAGTCGCCCGTCTCGCGACACGCCGACTGGGGG
>DVXP01004313.1:0-10488 GCA_018235645.1 Junonia grisea
CAATTTTCTTAAGGGGCGACCAAAAAAAGGTCATCACGTACATTTTCGCGACGAAGTTAGTGCCGACTAAAAAAAAGGTCATCACATACATTTTCGCGACGAAGTTAGTGCCAACTAAAAAAAAGGTCACCACGTACATTTACGCGAAGAAATTAGTGCCGACTAAAAAAAGGTCGTCAACCAAAGCAGTCCGAAGCGCGATGCAAAAACGTCGAAAATATACATTTTACCCTTGATTTTTAGATGAATGCAATTTTTCCAAGAAATGGCCGAAATATGCATTATTCCCAGAAAGTGGCAGATATATGCAAATGCATATGCATATATGCAAATGCATATAACTCGGTCTCTACTAATAACATACACATGCAGTGGGTAATAATTGTGGACAAAAAAATTGATATAGGTATGATCAAAATATATTTTTCCATTGAAATATAAAAATAAAAACATAGGAGTAAAATTTTATTCTTCTATAATTTAACTACTAAAACTTGTAATTATACTTCACTACCCTTTATTCACTTACATATTGTGAAGGTACCTATATCGTTACCATACCAAATTACATTCCAATATTGCGGTTTTCCTGCCTTGCATACCTACTGATATAGAGAAACAGCTAACAGACGGATATAGGTAATATATCGTACATATAACTAGCAAATATAATTTTACCAATATTGTCCGTGTGTGTCTCACCTATCTCGAATGATTCACCTTTTTTACAATTAACCATTCCATGAATTTACAAATTTATTATACGTATGGTTAGTTACAAGGAAAACATTACATTGAAATCATAAAATGGTACCTACATAACCCATTACAATACTGTTCATTGAAGTATTGAATCGATCACAGAACTTAAACAATAATTTTAACCATTGCGTCTTAGCAATCGGTAGTAAGCAAAAGATTCAATATTTTCAGTGGAAAATCGGATGTTACAGCAATTCATATATGAAAATTAGCGCAATGAAGAATTCAAATCATTGACCAACTTGATATCTCAAAAGTAATCATCATGTTATAAGACTTGTTGCACATTAAATTAAATACTTTTAAGAAAAAAAATTGTACTTCAGCAACAAAATAACTCGACCAAACTGTTTCGTTTCATCGTTATTCAATATCAGCCAATATACATAATAAATAATTAAGTAGCGTCGGTGTTAGATATTTAATAAGTAATTATATCCACACGGTTACATGCATGATTAATGTTCTTAGGTCGCATTAGGTATTCCGATGACCTACTCGCAACGCTCTGAATGCCGCACCGCACAATGAAAAATGTGTTGACTTTCATCTTACACAAACTCGTGTCATGCCGACATTTTGTTTTGAAATGAAAACTTAATTATAACATGTTTATTATAATTTTAAATTAATGTAATTTTATTCATGGCAAGCTTTAATTGTATTACAGTTTTGTTTAAATATATAGTGCCTTGTCCCGTTCAGAAATAACAATTTAAAATTTAGTTATCAGTAGCTAGTAAGTGGTAGATATGACAATCGTAGGACTAAACTTCATTATGTAGTAAAGCTTTTCTTTTTCAGTCACTAATGCTATTCTTGTACCAATTGCCTTAAACCGAAGGCACTCTATTAATAATTTAACTATAAAATATAAACTGAAGATCACATTCGAAAAAGTTAATTCGAAAGAAGTTTCAATTTCCAATTACCGAACAGTCGTCAAGCCAAGCGAATTTAAAAATATTAAACACTTTCACGTAGAGAAAAAAAACCACAATACAAACGACAGAAAAAAGAGCTACGCAGCTTTAGCTAAATTCACGTGAAAAGAAAAAAAAAAGAAAAGAAAAAAAAAGAAAAACTTCAAAGTGTACTTGAATTTTCTATGAAAGCCGAGTTCGTATGAAGTGCGCTGCGTGGTTCCGAGAAAGTTTTGATTAGTTGCCACTCATTTGTGACTCAGAGTTAGACTTAGATGCAGACGACGATAAACACTAGTTCAGACGTTCTGAACTAACGACTTTGCGTTTAATGAGGTCGAATTGTACGAATTTTAACATTCCGAAAAACTTTGTCCGACGTGGACATTGTCTAAACTACATTTCTATGGCTAATATTTCTGAAATAATACCTAGTAGCTACATTTTGACTTTCCTATCAATTAGTGTCTTTGATGTAAAGCAAAATTAACTATATTATTTAGTATTATTATTTATTATAAAATTATTATTTAATATTAATAAAGAACTCTGAAAACCTGCTCATCTAAACCTACTAACGTAATTAGTGTGTTCGTTTCCTTCGAGCATGGATTAAAAACTTTTGTCTTCATTTTATCCATCTGCAAAATTACATGGCAATCGGTTCAGTAATTGCAGCTTGAAAGTGGACAAACAAAAAACAAACTCACTTTCCCATTTATATTTAGGATAAGGAAGTTGGAAGGAATGAACGTTTTACTTACTAATTGTGGTACATTTAATTTTTTATCACAACATAACTAACCACTGGTGACTTTTTTGCAAGGTTGTCTGGTGTAAAAGGTGAATAAACCTTTATTATTACAGGAACAAAGGACAACTTTGATACCATAATTGGCATCGTATTGGCAATGTGAGATATGCCTCTTTTGATTGTACATTTCATTTGAAATATCATAGCTAATTTATTTGTCTGCTTTCCAGCAATCAATGGAAAATAAAATCGATTAAAATTACTCGATATATATTGATTGTAAAATCGGAAAGAGAAAAACAACTAGGTAGTAAGGGTAGTCGTAATATTATTACTTTGAACTTCCCAAGTTATATGATCTTCTAGTCGGTAACGAGGGTCCCTATTAAAGCTGTTCAACTGACTTGTACTTATTAGAGACCTATTTGGTTATATTCAAAGATACGAACGAAAATCTCGAATGTCCATACATCATCATATATGGAAACTAAAGTTAAGCTTCCACTATACGGACTCGATATTCTGCTATATTCATTGTGATGGATTCACGATTTTGTCCGTGTGGTATATTGATAAAAAATAGCTTGTTTTATTCTAACTAAAAAACTTTAAACAATTAACGCTCTCTAAAAACTCATGTTTTATTCTGGAAAACATGACAATATTTAACAATTTACGTTGAAAAATCGCTAGAAGATGGTCACCAATTACCATATTACGAATCTCAAACTTTTACCGTGAAAAATAGGCGTAAAACAATAACATTAGTACAGCGAAGCAGATCAAGAGGACAGAATAGTACCATTATACACCATATTTCTCCCATGCACTGGACGCTGGATCAACTAAGCCACAAATACGGATACAGGAGATAAGTCGATAAGCGATACTATAACGGATGTCACGGTCGAACAGGCCGCGTCGGACCGCGCAAGGTTGAATTTAATACCATATTGTATTTTAATAAACGATTTAACCAGCACAACCATTATAAATATAACTGACCTTTAAAGGTTTCTGTATCGGTGTTGATGCAATTTTTAAATATAAATTAAGACTTAAGGTGTAATAAGATGCATACGCGATAAGAGGAGAGGAGTTAATTGTTTCTTTAATGAGGATATTGCTGTTCGGTAGCTGTAGGGTGTTTTAAAGTATTTTATGAGTGGCCTTTTATTGGTGTTTTTTGTTATCTATTTAATATATTTTTCTGTGTCTGAAGAGTTTGACAACATTTACAATAAGTAACAACAAAGAAGGTAAACGCAATATGCTATCGTACCTAATCAAAAAGGGTTTTTAGAAAATGAACCACAGGCAACTCTTTATATAACAGTGTAACTAGACAATTAAATATTTACATTTTGTCATTTCGACAAGCACCAAAAAAATTAAAATATTTAAAAAAATAACAGAAAAGAAAATTTTATATTCACCGCAACCCGTCTTATTACTCTAGCTGTTAAAACCTAAGACACTCAGGCAAGCTCATTTCTAGACAGACGGAACGCCATTACAGGACAATGCCCGGGAGCGATACACTAGTCATTCATGCAGGTATGTCTACCACATGAGCCTATAATGATGCTGTTTATAATCAGCGAGACAATGGATTTGAATTTACTTTTTAAATGACACTTTTTTTATTCTAAAAGTAGGTAGGTATATGATAGACTTGTTTTGTATTACTGTGGCGTTTATATTACGCTATTTTTGTTATTCATATTAAATGTAAATTATACGTAAATGTATGTTTTAAACCTATTTTATTGTAAGGTAAACAAACAGGTAGCATCCAAAATGTTAACACAATCGAACCTATACTGTCAACAAACGCTAATTAAATTATCCCATTTATTAACCAACCAATTAGGTAGTAACATGCATAATACCTTTTTTTTGTAATTGAGTACATCTATGGAATAAACGACTAAAGACGCATTTATAAGGACGGCTACACACGAGGTCACGTTCGCATTTTACATGCACATTGTGCCGAGTGCACACTTCCGGCATCGAAGCGGCCCACGCGGCGACGACGCGACTCTAGACAATGTGGCAGTAAATTAGATAAATACGCCAATATATCGGTCTTTCGATGCATGGAGCAGACACTTTAAGGGCTATTTACAATCAGTATTGTGTTAATACTCAACTAAAAGGAAATTTCTCATTTTGGGTCACCTTTTTGTACACTATAGAGCAAAATCTAAATAAAATAGTAATTAAGAAGAATAAGTAATAAACTTCATTTTTTGTTTTCACAAAATAATTTGCAAATTGAGAAAAACAAATATTACTGACACCTGTCAAAGTAACATATCAACTACAGACGATTCGCCATTGCCATCCGCCATTTATTTTATTATTGTAATCTTACATTAATTAATTTAATTTGCAAGTAAACTCTATTTTATTATAAAAAAGAGCTTAGTTATAAACTTTCTAGGTATTTATTAGCTATATTTATATATAGTGTACTAAGACCTGGCCCAGGCCCTTTTGTAGTATTTTAGGTATTTGTTTGAGAATTAGACGTTGATTTTAAACGTATGAACATTGGTCATGTTGGCATCTCGCATGTACACTGCACACTTCCGGTACAGAGGCGAGGCGACGTCGCGTGTCTTCTAGACGATGAGACCTTTAATAAGATAAATATGCGGAGATAAAACCTTCAGGACATTGAACTTGAATAGAACATTGAATTTCAAAGACATACGATTTATTTTAGTCTCAAGTTACGAGCATTTTTTTATGTATTAGCTGGATTTTCGAAATGCTTATGTTATACCTAATTTGTTTAATTGAAGTACCCAATATCTTTTACAGCTTAACTATAGTTTATTTTATTCAGATAAAGTTACTCTACCTACTAAATAATAAAGTAGTAAAGTAACAGACTGTACATATCCCACTGCTGGGCATAAGTCTCTTCTTAGGAAGAAGGTTATGGAGCTTAATCCACCACGCAATGGAGCAGATTGCGGGTTGGTAAATACCTACTACACACTGCTGTAAAATTACATCATAATTTTAGCATTAAAGTGCGTCAAACACTAGATTTAGTAAGATTGATATTATTTAAGTAGATAGTAACTATTCTTTAAAGTATAGAAGTTCACATTAGGAATTCATTCGCACGTTGTGCGATGCAGATTATCGTGATTACGAGGTCTGTCGACGTCTATACCTAAATTAGATAAATGCGACGATATAAACTCGCTGGCTCAATGCTCTGAGCTAATGCGGCAATATTTTATCAGTTAGAGGCGACTTACCGTATATAGGCTTAATAACAATCTCAGCAGAGTCTTTCTGTGAATACATATTGGCGAAATCATCAGTAAAGACGTATTAATTAGATTTATTGTAATGATATTTCTAGGTTGAACATCGTTTTTACTGAAAAATATCCTTCATCAACTAGCACTTTTTGGTAACGACACTTCACAACAATTAGGTACTCTGTTTATTAGTGATATTCCATCGCCTTTAATAAATTTCTGATTTCTCATTTTCACGTCAATCGGTGTCCATAAAATCAATTAAAATCGTACGATATTCACATATCAAACCTACAAATGAATTGTAAATCTACTAAAAATTTCCCCTCTCTAGAAATCAATCACTAAGTACAGAGTACAGACCAAATAATGATATAAACGACATTTCGTACAAATAACACGCAAGGGATCCGCGTCATCTGTTAGAAGATATGCAATAAACGGCGACAGGCGATGATACCCTTTGTTATAAGTAGGGTTGCCAGTCCCAAATTAAAAAATCGAAAATATTAATTTGAAAAATCAGGTTAATTAAGGGAACGTATCAATACCTACTACTTGACTATTTTAAAGAGTTTTGGCCTCCCACCCCCTCGCTTGCCATCTGTAGTATTTCCTCCCCTCCCCTTGTCACATATGACAAATACCAATTTTAGTGACCTCTTTTTAGGATTCGACTCTAATTTTGACTCGACGACATTGACAGTTTTTTATCCAGGATGCCCTAAATCTTGGACAAATAGGAATCATGGCAACCCTAGTTAAGACGTCTCGTTTCGCTTTGAATACTATCACGTCTGATCGCCGTCGATCGTCGATTGATCGCCACCGTGAGAAAACCTGTAAAACATCGAAAGTTGCTTACCAAGCCGAACATCGCATCGATAAATTATATTGTGTATCGATTTATTACACTTCGATATAAGATTAATCTGTGTAACAATTTACACCGATATTGTAAAATTTCGTAGCATTGTTTATTACCTACCTACAGAATTTAACATCTGAAAGTACTGATCAAGATTTTAATCTACGAAACCTAAACCTGCCAACAATCAGACAAGAGTATTAACTGGTAACGTCAAAAACTAATATAATGTACGTCAAACAATAACTACGAGGTAGAGTAGGTACTTGTCTTGTAACTACAAAAGTAAATCTATCTGTAAAGTTTTCACAGATGATTAAACAAAACAATGTTATTGAAGTGGCATATTTTAAGATAATTTGACAAAACAATTTTATTGCAGTTTAGAATGGGGACCGTAGACTATAAATAAAATCTCCCGCAATACAGGAAAAGTATATAATGACCTTAAAACGGAAAAGTTCGTAATTGTAGGTGAACCCTTACATTTTCTTAAGCAAACCACAACCCACGCAGGTGAAGTCGAGTTAAGAAGCTCGTTTAAAATAAATTTGACTTTCTAATTTCGTCATCTGATGCCTAAATGTAAGGATTTCTTTAATCTATAACCTCTTTGTTACAATAAATTTACATTTCTTTCATTTACCTTCCAATAGGATTTACAGAAATGTTTCAATCAATGTCAAAAAATCAATCAATCAATGTTTCATGAAATTTCGAAAACCTTAAGAAATTTAGTGGGTATCATTAGCATTTTTCTTGACTTCTGCGTGTTAATTATGAAATACTTTTGATAAAACCTTTAAAGGTCACCTTTTTAAACGTACGTAATTTCAGTAAAATGCCTATAACAATGCATTTCTAAATATCCAACTAACATGACTATTCCATATAAAAATATTTCATAAATACCTACCTAGCTACAAAATGTAATGTTTAAAATAAAACTCATCTACGTAAACAATGTTATAATCTACCTACCTATATTTCCGAAGCAATTAATACCTGTCTCACGAAATCTTTCGAAAAGTCCTTGAAGTCGTATGGACTATTGAACATGCCCAATAAACATATAATTAGAAACATTTATTTAATTCATGCTATTTATGCAACAAAAGTGACCTAAATTCTGGAGAATTCGTTTAACTACTTATTGACTTCAATATTAAAAACAATTAAATTTAATACGGTTACCTTCAATAATTTTCAGCACAAAACGTGTGCTAGAATTCAACCATCGCGTTTAAATCTATCATTCTTCGTTTAAACGTTAACAACTTAATCGTAAAAAAATACAAAATACATTAATTTAAAACGAAATAATCGCGTCATAAATCGGTAGTAATCAACTAAAAACGTTAATAATTTCCCTATAAATTGTAGGTAATGTTTATTTTTCACGTTATACCGTGGCGTATGGACGCCGGCAGCTGCCGAGGTGCTAATTCGGAAGTTCGACGGGGTTCATTAACATGGGGCGAAGCAAGGTCAAATATTATACCATATGTTACGTGACCGGTGGTTTAGGGTTAGATCGGACGGAAAGGCTTAAAAATTAACGACGTGCAAAATATTAGCAGAAATACAAGTGGCGATAAAATGTCGAAACATTTATATTCGATGAATATATTTTTGCAGTAGAACTGTACATGAAATAAATTTGAAGTTAGCTTTAACGATCATAGGATATCATTTATCATCATAAATATCTAAACATTTATAGATTAAACATATTCCTAAATAACTGAATTTTGGTATACCCTGAACCTGATAGTTATTATTATTGTTTTAATCTAATTCCTATGTAGAAAATCTTAAAAACTGTGTATCATAAAGTAGCAAAACACCCAATTCATGATAAGTGACAACCGACGATTATAAGTTCAAGTCAGTGTCACACTTTGATAATTTTTCCGCAACAATTGATTACCTTAATGAAAATAAACAAAAGTAATGAACATGTTTGGTTATAAACAACTACTAGACAGCCCTGGTTTCGCACGGGTATTCTCAACTTTTTTTTTATTTAAAATAGCCAATCCAACAGTGAAAGAATTTTTCAAATTGGCCAAGTAGTATCGCCTATTTATTTAAAAAAAAACAAACGATCAAATCTTTCCTCTTTATAATATTAGTGTGCATAAGTCACGAAACATTGCACTAAAGCGCACATCACGTTCATCACATCCAAACTCAAGACATGACATTGCAGTAACATTGACCGGAGATGTGTGAATCAGAACACAGAATTATTTTCGTCCGGCGAAGATTTTGAAACGCTTCCGCGAAACTCCGCGTTACATGTTTTTTCTTAACCTTTTGACGTTTTTATTAAAATAAATATTCTCTCGTTTGTTTCGGAGTTTGGCATTGTTATAATTTGGACGTCATTTGGTTTTCTCGGAAAGTTTGATGATATTTTGGGTAAAGTCTCCCCCTTCTTTGTTGATTGCGTTGTGACGTACGTGTGACATAAAATATTACAAATTATTATTCAACCACACATAATAATTAATAATGTGACATACATATTACATATTTTAAATATGTAATATGTATGTCACATTACACAGTTGCATTATGAAAAAAAAGATAAATCATAGAATTACTAAATGATAAAATCGGTGTTTTTGTTTCGTGGTAATTGTTCATTTCCTCGTGGTCGTGTTAATTTGTCCTATATAAAAATAACTTTATTGTAAATGTAACAGTTCCAAAAACTGAACATAACACTATAAAACCTTAAAAACTCATTAAATGGTCCATAAAAATTAGCTAAAAATTTAAAACAAAATACTAAAGAAAAACAGCAAATTGTAATAAACTACAGCTCCATCTAATGGACCGGCCAACAAAAGTTAATGCAGAATTAATGGCGATACGATCGAGATAATAAAGCAATTAAGAACATTCATTGAAAGGCTATTGGCTCTTAATAGTTTATACTGTGTTTACATCCGAAGAACACTTGCACATAAATAACCGTTGGGCCTCGAGAAATAATTGTACATCCTTTGTACACAAGCTATACTACCAGCTAATCTTCATAGCTCGTGGCACTTTAAATCGTTGGTACATGTACGTAACCGCAATATTAATTATCAAATTTTGCGTTAAAATCAAAAATATCTGCATGATGCTACAATGTCGACACGCACGACTATAGTTTTATATGCTTCTTATTTATATGGCCATTGGACTCTTATAAAATACCTAATTCATAGCAACGCCACGCCTACAATCGCCTTTTATCAAAAGTAATATTATTATTGTAAGACAGTATAACTGATTATGTCAAGTCGATTAAATCATGCCGTGTTCAGATTAAAACGAGCAATATCAATACACTAGTATATTGCGATATTTGGTACTATTTTCCAGGAAACAGTACATCGCATTACTGGTACAATAAAAAGGCTTTATCATTTAAGTATATTCAATAAAAATGGCAACACTGGCGTCCTAAAAATCTACATAAACCAAAACACACTCGCCTATGAAAACGTCGACGATAAAACAGATAATAATTATCATGTATTTTATGGCGAGCATGTCCAAAATCGCGTGACGCGAACACAAGGTCAGGCGAATACGTAATTAGTAAATCTTTATGATAACGACGGCGACGTCTTATCGACCTTGTACATGCTTTCGGAACACGGGAAATAGATGCGTTAGTTTTTAATCCGATTCAAAACATTCGTCCCGTCTAATAATAACAAGAGATACACTATAAAAATATCATTCGTACCTATGCCAGTGAAAGTTTGCGAATTAAATAATAAAATAGCTTCTTGTTTCATTTAAAATAAATACATTTACTTTTTAACCCCCGACCAAAAAAGAGGGGTGTTATAAGTTTGACCGCTATGTTTGTCTGTGTGTCTGTGTGTC
>DVXP01004314.1:0-10488 GCA_018235645.1 Junonia grisea
AAATCCAGCGGTGCTAGCCAGGGTTTGAACCCGCGACCTTTGGTATAGATCCACGTGTTCGCACCACTAGGCCATATCGGCTCTATTAACCGTCTACCTTACCTTAACGTTACCCAAAATCCAAAATTTAATATATTTCTAATTAAATACTAAAAGTGAAAGTTTAAATAACAATATTAAAAGTTTTAACAATGCTGAAACATTCCCATACGCATAACATGATTTGTTACCAATTTAAAACCAAAACACGTGATCGTTACGCAATGAAAGGGGATAATGAGTGAACGACCGAATTTCATCTCCGTGAAGTCTTTTACTGAGAACAAACGATCGACGTAAACACCGATTTAATATTATCAACAATAACGGCTTTTTATGTAAGATTTCATAATTTTACTTAAGTATTGTTAATATCTTATCGAAAATTAAAAATATGAAACTTCTTTAAAGTTTAGTCGAAATGTGGGTCAGATCGAGTTAAACAAAATTTTCCGTTTTAGTTATCTAATTTGATATTAATTTTCAATATTGAATATTAATTTTTAGTTATTACAGCGATAAAATTATATAAACGACGCATGTTAACAAATCGGAGATATACATATGAATATATAAATAATTTTTTCCCTTATGTTATCAGAACAAATCAGCATGTATTCCAATTTACCTGCCATGACACGAGTGGGATGACGCTTTCGTTTATTAATTTGTGAATTTTGTGACAGACTCTTTCACTTGTGGCAGTTAACGTATGGTCGCCTAAACGAGTGACGACGGGCCGACTGACACACTTTCCTCGTTGTTATAATTATATTTTATCAATATAAGAACACACATGACCGGCCGCTCGAATTTCGTACGCCCGTATGTATCGGAATGTTGTTTACATATTTTCTCTTTTAATATTTTTTTCGGCGGAATATTAATAATATCTAGAAAATACAGTAACCTACATTCTACGTTGGGCATATGTGCAAAACACTTTCCCTTATGTATTTTAGAAAATTGAGATAAATAAATCACATCATTTTTTGGATTTTAGAACCAGAGAAAATATCAGTATTTTTTCATTACATGTCATCAACTGGGATTATATTAAGTATATAAAATAAAATATTATACAACAGGCAGATACGAATCAGATTGTTGTATGATAATGAGAAGAGACGAGGAAAAATAATGTAGTTCATGAACACAGAAACCCGAGTATAATGTAATTTTATATTCAGCTGTAAAGTTACTAACACAGATATATCGATAAAAATAGGTTAATTTATTTTCGTCATTGATATTTAAATAAGTATATCATATTAATAATTTAATAATGATTGTATTTACTATTGATGTTTTAACTTTTAACGATTTAGAAATAAACGAAAGTTTTAGCAGCAATAAAATATATTAAACTTATAATAAAATAAATCTGTTACATATTTTTCTTCCTTGTACAGTGTTGAATCGCGTAATCGATTTGCGACACTTAGATAAAATGGCGAAATACAACGTTTTGTAAAAACCAATAGTCTTTCGCCTAAATGTTAATGTTTAATCAAGCCATTAGGTAGGCCATATGTAGGTACCTAACTCATTAAACCCAAAATCAACTTTGAGAATTTTGAATATTTATATTTAAAGGAAGGAATGACGGAAGGTTAGAATTTGCGAGAAACTAGATGATTACAATCGACTGAACCAAAAGAAACGGCACTCGTTAGTAAAGAAAGTTTTTTCAATCCTGTAAATATCAGTAATCCACGTGCGATATGCCGTCAATTTACAAAAAAAAAAGAAGTTGTTGTTATTGTTATTATTGGAGTGAATTCGAAACTACCAAATTCGTCTTTTCGGAACCGTCAAGGGTCGTTAATCACTAGTCGCTGGTAAATCGTTTCCGACCTTTGTCAACTTCACTTTCTAATACCGGCACTGCACGAATTTTAGCAACGACTCGCTCTGCTTCCACTCCTAAACAAACAAGACCCTTTATAGAAATTGTTACAACTGTCAAAAGACCCTTCATATCGTTTCGTTGTAAGAAATTTTAGTAGGAAAAAATGCTACTCAAGATATCTTAAGGATATATGGACATTCTTATACTTATTGCAAATAGGTACATCATAGATATACGAATAAGATGCTCAGAAGATATAACAATTTAAAAAAAGATGTATTATAAATTCCTGGTAGACTTTGATTACGTATACAACTATAGTAATTCAATTGACAGCGGTCTCGCTTACCTTTTAAAATTCTTGACATGGACCATTAAACGATAATTTATTTCCTAAACAGATGATTATTTCTCGTTCTATAAAATACGTCTTTTAGTAAGTAGGTATAAACAGATATTATGCAACGAGTTCATGATCCATCAAAAAACGTTACAAAAGACAAAAGTCCAGCACTATACTTACAAAAACTTTAACAAAGAATCGTAAATAACGTTCATATACAATTTATAGAGTACATTCATTATAAAATGACTCACTTCAAGAACATTTAAAACAAGTTTTTTGATAAGTACGCCGCGACACAAATTTAATTCCAAATTCTACTTGATTAATTTTATTGTAAACGTATAGCACTGTCTCCGATACTATTCTCTGCAAGCTACGCGTATTTCGCAGCAGAATAGTAGTTGACCCATCTTTAATTAGAAATCATTTTGAAATGTTAGGTATAACTAATATTAAAAAAATAACACAACAACAATTCTTCAAGACGTTGTACCTATTTGTACAAAAGTTTTTACGTAATTTCTAAAGCAACCGATATTACGGGTTATTCTTGTCGTAACAGTAATACAAGAAAATCTGAAACTAAAAACAGTACTTAATACGTAATGTAAGTTAAAATTATATATTACCTAGACACTTATTGTAACAAATAAGAACTTGTACTGGGCTCTTATTCTTTATGTCAAATCAAAACGCATTTCTATGTTGAAACACGTTATTGTCTTAAAACCGTATTCTCTATGACATTGTTAAATTGAAATGTCACGTTGCGTTCCATGCTGAGATACGAGCCCTGATCCTGAATTATTGACATTTGAGTAACAACAATTAGATTAAAGGAATTCACATGATATGCTTTTATCTCTACTACGTATTGTTTTATGCAAGAGATCTTAATTCATAATATTAGAGTTAAATAAAAATTATGATATAATGAGAACCTTCATAAGAACAACTGCCTAGATGAAGGCCCTGGCAAGTCCTAGTCTACTAGCTCAAATAAAGCTATTTCATCTACAACCTACACCTGACTTAATAGTATGATTCTATAACATCTGATTACTGTACCAACTACCAAGAAATGAGAACCAGTAGTGGCTGATTCATTGAGCCGGAACGTAGGTAGTTACGGTTACTCCATCAAATTAATTACTGCTATGTTTTACTTTTAACAAGTTCTTAAGACGAACGCTATAATAGCTTAACCGTTTCCTTGATTGCATAATTAGGAAATTAGGAACCTTGCAATTTAGGATAAAAAGAATATAACAAACGTGGACGTAACCTCATATTAAGATTTGATTGAGCAAGCGATATCCTAAGCATAAAACTTTCGCTTTTAAAATGACACTGAGTTAACTCCTTATTTTTCATGTCATTTCGAAAGTTACGTAATCATCATTTTTGTCACAACGATTTTTTGCGTTTAAATTGTAAACCAACGATCTCTTCTTTCAACAAATACTTTTCGAAGTAATATTCTGTGTATTGTTTTCGAACATTAACTGATAAATTACAAAGTATTTTTATGTATTTGAACGGGATACGCCGGATCAGGGTCAGAACAGGCGTTAGTCAAACATGAGACATAGCCGTCTGAACCGGTTTACTATAAGTTTCTGCGAACAAGTCTAGATAACAATATGATAAAACATATACCACAAATGAAGTCGTATATATGTTAAATTCCTTATTGATAACAGACCAATGACTCGATAATTATAGACCTAACTGAATCGATGTCGAAATGAGACTATCTGCCGCTTGCATAATTAAATTTTATTGCCTCTAAATTCCTCATAATTTATTGATTCAACCAATATTATGGGCATAGAGAATTATTCTTTGCTATATATAAAATTAACGGTCACATATTTCACTAACTTTATTTGTGTACAAATTACAAAAGCAAAAGCGTTTGCTTTAAAAAAAAAAAAACAAACACAAAATTATCACTATTTTGTAGAATAAATAACTGGAATAAAATTAAACATAGATAAAGCAAGTCCTGGTCTTAACCAGGACGTGCTCTAGCTTAGAGTTTAGAGCCACTCCTTATCTCAGTAAAAAGTTCAGGAAAATTCCTTAACTCTATAGAACAGAGGTAACCACAATTTCAACTAATCTGCGGGCCTATTGTATATTAATTATGATTTTTATATTTCTAAACGTTCTGAACCTGTCAAAATAATAAAGTAAATACTTTTATACTCTAAAGCGAATCTTCGCACCGCTATATCGCATCGCTAATACCTTTAAAAAAATACTATCCACCTATGTAGATTTTAAAACTTTATAATATTTGTGTATGTTGTAACAAATAACGGAAAAAATACAATTCAGTCTAGAATTTACTATTATTATATAATCAAAGTTTTTCCTCCTTTTTAACCAGTGAACTAGCTCATGCAATGAGTCGAACTAATAGCTCAAGTTTGCTATACACGACTTACCATACATAATAATGTCTTAATAACGTTTACTAGTTTTACCTGAATTCTGTTTTATTAAATACCTGTGTGAATTACATTTGCATTTTATAAATCACGTCACGTAACGAACTTGTTATCAATATTATAAGTACATAATTCAACATAGAAGTTGTACTTATTTGATAATATTACTAAACATATATAGACAAGGAACTAGTAAATACTTTTATGGAATTTCTTATTAATATAAGGAAGGACAACGATTGAATGGCTATTTCTAGATTCAACTCTTTTTAGATTTAAAAGTTTTTTCTATACATATGTTGTATTGGTATATTATATCCATACATTTCATCCCAATGCTATTGGTCTAACTATCGTCTCTCACATTTTTCATTACAATGTAATGTACTCTTAAAACGTATACAATATAAATACAACGATAGTAAACGGCTTTTGAATGTAATTTGGCATTGTAAGGGACACAAAGCATTCCGGATATGTTACCAATGCATTCGTTTTATTTCCGTTATACTGGCTTGCTTACTCTTTGTATCTACACGAACATGTCAATATAACTAGAAATACATTTTTATACAAAGAATTTCTAATTGTTGAACAATCTTAGTCTTTAGTCATGCCTACATTGAGCTCTATCAGGCTCCTTGCCTTTTACAAATCTTTTACAAGTGGATTTTTAATTCGAAGAATACCAATCGCTTAACATATTAAAGGTTGTTGACCTTAATTTATAATAAATAGTCTATGATATAATGTATAAAGCCATCAACGAATCGATTTCGAAATAAACTAGCGCAAGCTTATGAATTTACATACATATTATAATTTCTTCAATATTCGTTTCTAGTCTTATATGATAGCTACCTATATTTAAAATTTTTATTGCCTAAAATAATTCTTACCGCCTATTAAGCGTGCCCAAAACAAAATAAATCAGTTTACTATCCTCACTCTATCCTTTTCTGTCTTTACCTTTACGTTTCCTAGTAAAGCAGGATCCTTTAAAGTGATTTACTGATTCATCTGAATGAAAAAGAATCGTTTTAATAACAAATCTATGATATTTCTTTATTGTTTATTATCTATCCTCAAATACCTAAAATGAACAATTTTATTCTGTACTCTTTGTTAAACTGATAAAAGTGTTAATAAAAAAATTCCTAATTAATAAGTTGAAGAACAAACAATAGTCTAACCGTTATAATTTATATTCAAGGTAACTATATATTTTTTCATAAATATATATATTTTTAGTGTAGTATATGAATATGTGAGTAACATAATATTGAAGAATATTTTGTACTGCTAATAATTTTACACATTTACAATAGCGGAATCCAAATCCAATATTTATTTAAGTCGAAGTTTTTTTGGCGTTCTCTACTCTGAAAGTTTTTTAAACTATAGTAGGTATAGCATGGCTATGTTGAGTAGGAAATTTAATTATTCTGTCAAAGCTGTTTTAGTGCGAGCACACCTTATGAATCGCTCAATCGATTTCTTTGATATCACAAAAGGAACGATTTTCTTTATGCGTCACATTATTTAGTGACATGAAGCTAATAAATATGCAAGGCGCATGTCACCTTGAATGGAATGGAAAAAGTTGAGTAACATCTGTACTGAGTATTTTAAGGATCAACCGAAATTTTGGCTACATGCGTTGGTAGTAATTGATAACTTAGACCTTGCTAGGCTTTAAGTTTTAATTTAAATTGTACATAAAGTATAGAGCGTATTTTTTAAATATAATTAAGTATTTTTGTGACTCACATGTGTCCTTTTAATATCTGCAGAGAATTATTTAATAGTTTATAGCATTTGTAAATTAACGATTAATTACCGTTAAAACACTTTTTGACATCACTATTCATACCTATTGTAGCAATTATAAAAATAAAATTCGTGAAATCACTATTTTACGGATGCCTCGCAAACATGTTGTAATGCATAGATAAAATATAATTAATAAAATGAAACAGAATAAAGTAAGTCTATTCATATTCAAATCCAATCATGAGAACCGAAGTGATCTGTGTACAGTTAGGTTATTGAGATTTTATCTCCCGTGTTAGCAAACTTTATCCGTCGTGTAACACAATATCGTTATACGCAAGTGTTCTGGTACGGTTTTTACTTTATAGTTACAATAAAAATACTAGCTTTAAATATTGAAGTAATTTAAATTTTTAATGCTTTTATGGTACGTAATCCGTACTGGATTGCTTTATCTTTATGGATTACTTTAACTATATGGCAGTGCTTTAAACACGCTTTTAAATATATAAACTTGATCATTTATCCACCGTGGGAGAGCCATGCATTTCCATGAATGGGCCGGCTCGACCGGAGTGATACCACGGCCTCACAGAAAACCGGCGTAAAATGACGCTTGCGTCGTGTCTCGCCGCGTGAGTGAGGGTACCGGAGGCCCAATTACCCACCCCTTCCCCATTAATTCCCCCTCCATTCCCCTAAAAGGCCGGCAACGTATTTTGTAGCTCCTTTGGTGTTGCAAATGTCCATTTGGCGACAGCATTCACTTTCCATCAGATGATCTGTCAGCTCAATTGCAGTCCTATCCCATAAAAAAAAGCAAAATTAATGCAACAGATGACTTCATTCCTATTCTGTGTAAGCAGCATGGCTCGGTTTCTTAGACAACGTTTTTTAGCCTGTATAAGACCCAAAGATTTTAGTGATGAACTCCCTTTTAATTCCCTATTTATAACAACCCTAGGCAACCTATTTCAAAACCGTCGAATTTTCCCAAATACGAAATTACTTACTATTCGTTAAAACTTGTTTAAAATTCAATAGTTCCTTGGAATTTTGTTTTTTGTCCGAAAATTTTGTTGTTTTCCTTTATTATACGCTAACTGGAAAGCTTTTGTAGTTTATGAGTTGAAAATTTGTAAGTGTAGTCGAGAAATATAAGTTTTTACGAAAAGTTTGTTTAAATTGCGCGTTACACTGTTGGGCTCTCGGCGTATATTTATAAACAAAGTTTAATTCATTTCAAAACTGCTAAGCTAATATATGTTATTGTTATTTATGTTATGTACCTAATAAAATTATATTCCTTTTTATGAAAATTTAGTTGCTCTTTTTAGTCATTTGTCACCTTCATGACTATAAATAGTAGCTGAATTTGCAATGTTTGTAAATTCAATTCAATTAATTGTATTCTATGTTTCTGTATAAAACTATATTCCATTCGCAGCTTCATCCACGTAGCTAATACGTTATTCCGACATAGTTATAAGCTACACTGGGGTACATTTTAACACGCTTTTATTAGCTCGGGATGTATGTATGAATGTATATATTTATGAATGTATGTACCTATATGTATATATGTAACAGAATCTTTGAGCTCAATATTCACCAGTTTTGAGAAATCCGAAAAATTTGGAATTTTGCACACGTGTCAAGGGTGGATGACAATGCAATAATTTGATAACAGTTTCCCATTATCCTTGTTAGGACTCTGTAGTAGAGTGAAAGAGACAGAGCTAGCGCGCGATCTGCGTATGACGGCAGTTTCAGACTTACTCTTTCGGACTAAGCGTGTTTTTTATTTTTTTTTCAAACCATTATATTATCCAATTAACTTATCCAGCTTAACAAAAATTGCATATGTAATAGTAATAAGATGCTTTGGGCAAAGTCTTATTCTTCTTCCTAGCATTTTCCCGGACTTAAGGGTCAGCTTTATTCTAGCCTAAGTTTTGACAGGTTACTGATTTTTACGCAGAGCGATGTTTTAGGCAAAGTATAATAATTTTATTCGACGTTATAGAAATATCGCACCACCAGATCTAAAGGGAGCAAATGAAAAAGTTTTATTCCTAAAGTCAATATAAGCGCTATAAAAATACATTTTCTAGTATTTGAATTGTTTGAGTTAGCTCTCTTTAGATCTGGCGATATACTCAATTATATTTGAAATGGACTTGTTAAAGTGGGTAACTAATGTTAATTTACTTATTTTATATTCCACAACTTTAGAGGTTACGGCTCATAAAATTAGGAAATGCCTGTTGTACGGAAATGTTGCCAAAATCACGTGGTATAAAATTATTCGTACTTCGTGTGAGTATAATTGCATCATAACTTGGTGCACCGAACTTCGAAACTATATGTTGAATTTCTATCGAAACAATTTTCATTGAGAGTTCTCGCTTAATTTTAGTACCTAAAGTTTTAGCTCTTATTATCTAAGATAGGAACAATGTTTAATTTTAATTACTTATAAGTATCTTTAGATAAATATTATGTTTCTATGGAAGGATTTGGTGTGAAGTAAAGAACGATAATTTTATGTTTAGTTTTTATCCTCACATAACAACAGTAAACCTATCCTATACTAAACTACTATATATACTGTATAAGCTATTTTCGTAAAGATTTTTGTCTCTAATGAAAACATTTACAACTTGTCCGCGTGTATATCGATTATTACCACAAAAATTGCCTATATTCTTCTCCTACCTACTTTCATACCAAAATTAACAGCAATTAGTTAAGCGACTTAGTTGTGGAAGCGTATCGATAGACAAACACAGTTACTTTTATATTTATGACCAGTTGCTACCCGCAACTTTGTTCGCGTCAAACAATTTTAAGGGTTTTCATTTTTCCCTAATCCTAAGCCCGTTTTGAAAATAAAAGTATCCTGTGTTCCTGCTTGGAACATCAGCTGCCAGTAAAATTCCTGTTAAAATTGGTCCCGCCCTTTCGGAGATTACCTAGAAGGAACAAACAAACGGACAAAAAATTTCAAAATTTGGGATTTTGGTATAAGCATCGTGCAAATATCCATATGCGTTTAGTAAAAACATGTTATTTTGATATTAAAAAGGCACTTCAATTATATTTATCTACGTGTATCGATTCTTCTGATAACCAATTCTTTGGTATTATCAGTACTCTTTTGAGAATTGGATAACCATTTTAATACGGTTACTTGATCTTTAATTGCGCTAAAGATTGGTTTGGAATTTTCCTCGAATGATATTAACTTTGATCGAATATTTCATTCAGACTTCTAGGAAACGATCCCGTATTTCGGAATTTAATTATTTCTTTATTGTGATTAATATCATCAATGCGTAATACCCATTGGGTGTTATAATAACAGGGCCAAATACTTATATATTATTTATTTAAAGTAATTCTGAGGTATTAAAAAAGCCTTAAACTATAAATTAATTATTTTATTTTATTATAGAAAGGTTTCATTATTTACTAATTTTTAATTACTAATAAATACTAATAATTTTTAATTATGTGATTCTACCTTAAATAATAATTATGTACCCATCTTGTTATGAAAGTTATTTGTATGTTAATCACAATTATATAATATTGTATACATTATTCATAATAATGAAATTATCTACCAAAAATAATTACCCAATTAATTACGAGGAAAACCTTCAATTTCATCATTTCATCTATATCTGAAGCCCCTATTCCTGATAATATAAAGGATCAAGTGCTTCATCAGATAATTCTGACAGCCGAAATAAGTATAATTTTCAGGTCTATATTCTTTGTTGCGTTTGTCAGTTGGGTCTTCCTCATTTTCAAAGTACTAGACAGAATAATATTTTAATTAAAACATTAGTTTATGCATAAAATATTTTGATCTTTTAGTGTTCTGCTTGCGTAACTCATTAAGATTTTACATTTCATCACTATTATTCTTGGTATTGAAGTATGCTAATATATCTTAGATAAATGTTTAAGTAGTAATATGATAAGGCGTAACAATCAATCAAATAATCCAGAAC
>DVXP01004315.1:0-10483 GCA_018235645.1 Junonia grisea
TCTATTGGTGAAAGAATTTTTAAAATCGGTTCAGTAGATCCCGAGATTACCCCTTACAATTTACAAACACACAAACTACCTCTTTATAATATTAGTATAGATATGTCTTCAGGAAGTCGTGTCTATAGTCGTCTACTATAGATGCTTTGTATTTATTAAATATTCTCATCATCGGGTAATAATACTTGTTAGCACGAGTTTTATAAGGTTAAGTTTACTTCATGAATACTAAAGGTGGACTTGATTTTATTAGCAGTTTGTAATTTGTATTATTCGTTCAGAACATTGGAATCACGATTCAAGGGATATAATTATTTTGAGTAAAAAAAAAATACAGATGTGTAAGCTTTAGCATTAGAACTGTCAATGTGATTAATCCAAATTTTGATTAAATAGTAAATTAAATTAAATCTTGAGTAAATGAAAATAGTAACTTTTATTAATTAGGAACTAATTAATGAATTAAAAATTACTATATTATTTTGTATTTTTTTGCTTAAATTTTTTTCTTGTGTTATATCTTTTTATATTTATTTGAAAATTATTTAAAAAAATATATTTTACAAATATATCAATTTTGGTGGTATTTTTGTTTCAATTATTATTTTAAAAATTTGTCAACACTCTTTTTTTATCTCGTTTTAGATTTTATTTTAATTTTAATATTTTTAATGTATGTATTGAATAATGTGTGAATTTTCACATTTAAAATATTAATAAAAAAAAATTACCTAATGACGCATACAAATATTGGCGCCATTTTAGTTTGAACTCTTTTAAGAATGTTTCAAACATCACTCAAATGTCCACACGATTTGAAATTCGAACACTAACTTTTTAATTGGTTTAATCAAACACTAGCACTAGACGTGTACACGTACAGCCATTGCGATTAATTCTGAACCAGTACTTTATTGCTTTAAGACTTACATTCACATTTTTTATTGTAATCAGTAATTGTTTTTGTTAAAAAAATAACTGAAGTACAAACAGTGGTAAGAAAAAATAAATTGCTCTTAAGAATCCAGTTCTGAATGCCATTAAAATAAGAATAGACATTATACGGTTAATTTTGGAATTTAGTTAGGTATTTTAGTAATTTAGAGTTAAAAATTCAAGAATACAAAACGTACAATAACAAAATAATATATATAGATATAAGTATTTTATGGTATGTACTTTTTTGTGTTGTACAAAAAGTATAAATAAATAAATAATACATATTTCATTAATGTAGAGCTTAACGGTCCAATAGGTAGGTATATACAGTAAGGCTCTACATGGTCCTTTCGTCCCTTATATCTTTTTAATCAATATAAAAGAAAAAGAGGAAGTCCTTAATTTTACTGTACATTTTTTTATGTTTGTATGTCTGTGCTATCATCCGTTTTGTCATCTTATTGTAACAATTATTTTTTATTTATTTATTTTTATTTTTATTTTATATGGGACACAACAGTACAATTGGTCTTAATACAAATTAAATCACAGACCAATCAAGTTTCCGGTTATAAATTGGTAAGCATTAGAGCAGAATATTAAAATATCACAAATGTATTTAAATTAAAAGCTAGGTAATGAGGAATAAAAATAAATTTTGCTCAAACTATGTCAAAAACTTTTTAGTGCCTAATTATTGTAGAAAAAGGAAATTATTAAGAATCAAGGATATAATGCAAATCAGTGTGATTATTCAGTGATATATTTACCGATTGTTGGTTGTACTTTTCCGTAGGAACGTAATTATTAACCCGTCAAAGCATTTGTGGTTTTTCTCGCGCTGTAAACGTTTGTGGGCTGTGGTGACCATTCATCAGGTGACTTGCCTGCTTATTCGTCCCATGTTTTTTTACAAAAATCCATTATAATTGTATTAAAATAAAAAAGTATTAATGATTACATATTTAATAATTATTTATTGCATTAAATATTCAATGTTTAATCCAATTTTGTCTGTGAACATATGTTTTCATACGTTATATCAATTGTAAAGAATTACTTACGTATGTGTAATATAATAGTTTTACTTTACGTCTAACTTAAATGTAGTGGTAATTCTGAAAAAAAAGTTTAAAATACCTGTCTAAATTGCAACTTACCACATAGTGAGTACTATATTTGAGAGACAATCTAAATTATCTGTAACTAAAGAGAGCTAATTTTGAGCGGATAATTACAAGTTTAATTGACCTAAGTACTGGATTCGCCCTTGATCTTGAATGCCATTACTGCCTTCACATTAAAAGTTAAATTGAAAATTAAACCTTAATACAATACATTTAAAGTATATTTTACATTGCATTGAAAGTAAAAGTAAGTCACTCATTTCACTGGATAAATGACCTTTATCCGTTTACTGAAAAATCAACTTTAACTTTATGTTATAAGGTCAGTTTTCGTTTAGCAATTAATAGTTTATTTTGATAAATAGAGGCTTTCGTTTAGATTGTTTATGTAATCGCCTAGTCACTGGAAAGTCCTAAAAACGTAAATATTAAAAAGGAGTTCTATATTCTATTTTATTTTTTAATCTGTGCAATAAAAAATCTATGCGCAGTTAAATCGCTGCACGTTTTCCATTGTCTTGGTTATTAATAAATCAATTACACATTTTTTAATATACATATCTATACCATGTACAGAGATATATTGTATAGATATAATTTAATAACCGCATATAGCTCTTATAAGTAGTAGTAATGTTTTATTATATAGTCTACTAGCGTTTGCCCGCGGCTCCTTCCGAATGGATATTGATTTTATTATGGCAACGAAAAGTAGTTTTAATCGAAGTTATACTATCATATATAGTAACAGCCTATACATATCCCACTTCTGGCCATAGGTCTCTTTTCCTATTAGGAAGAATGTTAAAGAGCTTAATCTGCCACGGTGCTCCACTACCGGTTCATGGATATACAGAATTTCTTCCGGTAGGTACATGCAGGTTTCTTCACGATGTTCTTCACTTCACGAAAACATCGTGCAATGTATTCTTTCACCGCCGAGCTCGAGAAGTTAAACACTTGAAATACAGCGATGCTAGCCACTTAGCCAGGGTTTAAACCCGCGGCCTTCGGTTTAGATCGATGCGTTTTTACCATTTTACTGTTAATGAAAGTATCAACTTGTTTAATACTGCATTTAACGTCTATCTATAAGTAAAGCAAGGTTTAACAATTAGCAAAGTTTTACTATGTATGTACCTTTATTTTATTAATCTTTTGTTATTGAATAATTAATTAAGGAACACGAGTTTACGTTAACGATATAAGTCACGTTTTAATTTAACGTGTCTGTATCACGCTATTGATATTATTTATACTGATGCTAACAAGAGCAGCCAGAAGACGACAGAACAACCCTTCATCTCCGTACCCGCCGCTCAGCTCCGCCTCGCAGGCACTGGACCCCGCACCAGGAAGTAGTCTGGTGTCTGCAGCCGCGTCGAGTTTGAGCGACGAGTACTTCTCCCCGCCGACGTCGCCAACACCTGTACGTCGAGCGGGGAGACGCCGGCCACCGACGGGCTTGGGAGCCAGAGGCCAACCGGTCTCGAACAGGGTCCCCGCTCCCGGTGGTGATGTGCAGCGAATGCGATGGACACTTTATCTATTCAAATATTATAAAGAGGTAAAGTTTATTTGTAAGTTTGTGTGTAAGGGGTCATATCTGAAACTATCTGCCAGACACTGAACCCATTTTAGAAATTCTTAACTCATTAGATATCTTTGGAATTGTAAGACCAAGTGACTGAAATTTTGCCATTAATATTCCTTTTGCCGTGTAAAGGTCTAGAAATAACTTCACATACTTCCATCCTTAAAGGGATAAAACATATTTACCTATCATACGTTTGCTTAACCTGCGAGTTTTAGTAACTTCAAACTATTAATTTCTTTTTTTATTTCCTATGCCTCCATATACATATACCCCTTGTTCCTCTTTAAATTTACAAAGCATTTGTGGCAGCTCTGATAATTAGTGCTTTGGTAGATAACGCAAGGTCGGAGGTTTGCTCAGATTCTCTCTCATGGATAAAATCAGAAATGATATTATCCGCAAGAGAACTAAAGTTACCGACATAACTCGCAACATCAGCAAGCTTAAGTAGCAGTGGGCCGACCACGCCGACTATTGCAGGGCCGATGGTCCTGGAGTGGAGACCGCGTCTTGGAAAACGTAGTGTAGGACGCCCTCCAGCACGATGGACTGACGACATACGCAAGGTTGCTGGAGCACGCTAGATGAGGGTTGGGGACACCGGGATGTTTGGCGTGAACTTGGGCAGCCATATGTCCAGTAGTGAATTACGATTGGCTGATGACGATCACAACGCCGATCTGAAATTCTGTATCGTCGCTGCGCGTGCAATACCGCGTAACTAGTTTTTTTTAGAAGTTCAAATTCAAATTTAGAATTAAATACTATTGTATTTGGGTTTAAATTTCAACTTGTTATAAAATGTAGTAGCGCGATATTGCACGCGCAACGACGGTATGTATGCCATGTGAATCAATTAACGTCCTTACTTTATTTGCTCTTTATTTTAATTAAAAATCATAAATATACGAATAAGGGCAATCAAATTTATGAATAGAGCGAATAAGTTGGGTTTATTGAATGTAACTGTTGATGTTACTGGTTTTATACACTTATTTTATTTGGAAGCATTTTCGTAGTATATAGTAGTTTAGGGTAGAAAAGTGACAGGCGCTTGAAAGAATTTCGTGTTTTCTATGATGTCCTACAATAAATTTACCTTAAAAACCTGTGCCATTTCTAACAGTGAAATAATTTTTGACTATGATTTCGACTACGTTCAATTACGTAGAAATAATAAAAATTGATATGTTAATTGCATAGTTAGGTATTTATGCATCAAATAAAACGAAAACATTCAAACAATAAGCTAAATTATAATAGACTAGGTAGATCACTATTTAATACATAGAAAAATCTATCAAATTAAAACATATACTCAAAAAGTAGTAAAGTTCGTAATAAACAAAAATAACGAACGAACGAGTCTCGATATTCATTTTTTTTTGTTTTTATTCCGGCTTTATCTCCGAAGTTTAAAGAGGGTGGGTTTTTGTAGGGGATGACGCGTTTATTGTAACAGGAATCCAATTAGTTGCCGCAACCCACAGTGCGGGTGAAAATATTATGCCGGCAAATTTTCCCGCCGACGCCGACGACGCCATTTTTTGTTTCTTTTTTTATAGTATTGGTTGTTGTTTCAAGGCATGTAGGTATACAGCCGTAAGGCTATGTACATACGAGTTTATTTGGTTTATATTTATGTTAAAGTTAGTTTACGTTTGCGTTTTTTGGCATTAATTTATTAAAACTTTAACTGATAAACTTGACGTTTGGTACAAGTCAGTAAACATGGGTTAAGTATTAATGCCTAAAATATTTTTGTTTGAATCGAATTGAATTCTAACAGAGATATCTTACTTAAAATACTATTATAATTAACGGATTAGATTTAGGGGATTCGTTCCGAAATCTCATCTTGGTAGGTAAATATAATATATCTCAACAGTTGAGACTCATCTACTATAGTAATTGAACCCTAAAATTATTAAGTATAGTCCTTAGTTTTGATTAAGTACCCAGTATAAATAACCATTTAATATCCTATTTTGTATTAAAAAAAAACCTAAACTTTTCTTAAACCATATATTTGCATACTTCAATCCAGTAGTTGAAAATAATACAACTTTATTTTAAAACTCGGCTTGAAAACTAAATGAATGAAAAAGTTAAAAATAACGTTTCCCTTCCCATCAATCTATTTTTACACGAACTGAGATCTCTTCCCTCCTAATTAAACAAATAATACATTTAATTTATATCACAGACACATGTTTACAAATAGAATTAATTATATCTTATTAAGATTATCATCCATACAATGCTGAGCGAGTGATTGCTATAATGAGGATGTTTGTATAATAAAGCTTTTGTTAATTCAGCTTAAAAAACCCATATTTGAAAGTCATACCTATATGTTTGTATGAAAACAGACTATATTAATAGATATATTGTACGAAATTGTATATTTATGTTACAACGCATATCTCCGGATATGTTCCTGTTTTTTTTTAATAGCTCACTTATTAGGGAAATACCTAATAGCCCACCTACATAAAATCCTGCTACGGCCGATAGGATCATAATGATAATTAGTAAATAAATAAAATAATTCTTGAGAAAGTTTTAAGACTGTCTGACTGCAGTCTCCAAAATGTCAGGCATCTTAAATGATAAAGAATGGCGAGATTTTGAGACATATATCGACTATAGGCATCATCCTAAGAAACCAAAGCTTAATCATTGCTAATGCATTTCTAAAAGTAGATATTACTTTATTAAGTAGGCATTAGCGATATAGCGATGTAGTATATAACATCATTGGACGACGGCATTACAGCTAGCTTCCCAGCAGTGCCATCTGTGGAGTCAAACAGATCGCCTGTCGACAGCCGACGCAATCGATTCGATACATTCAAAGTTTTTTTTGTATTCGATTCTCGTTCTGGAACGCACCGCAACGAATCCGGACACCGAACCGTCGATTAGTGAGTGCTCTCACAATCGCGTTCCGATTTACGAAAACATACGGTTAGAAAACGAATAAAAAGGAGTTTCTAGGTGGCGAACGAAAAAAGTAAACGTCCGGAAATCGTTACAGATCGCTTTGATTGCGTTCGTAATTTGTCCATTCGGTGTGATTGGAAAAGAGATATGCATCCTCTCGTGTCCCTTTGGTGTGCTTGATTAATCCTCTTGGTTTTGTAAGAAAAAAAAATGTATACGACTTGTAATAGATATCAAACGATAGGTATTTGAATACCGATGCTATTGCTTTGTGTTTTAAAACGCTTATTAAGTGTGGTCATATTTAGAATCTGTATTAAAGTACTAAATTATAAAGGCCTTTTGATATTAAAATACTTAAATACACTTGTAACAGTTAATTAAACCAGCTTAAACAAATGCACGTTTGAATGATAAATGAAAATAAATCACCACATGTTGCGTGCCAATTGAAATAAAATCACTAAACCCGGATATAAATTAGTCGTATTAGCTCTAAGATTCGGATCACAGGACAGATCGCTTTTTGATAAGCAGAAAACGAAGCTGTCGTCACTCTAATAAAATGATTACTCAACGTCACCCGAAAAGAACAGGAACATCTTAGCTATCAGTTAGGTATGACATCCAATTTGTGTTCAATTTGAAATCTTAATAAGCCGTCAAAGCGTTCCAGAAATAGTTGACTAACTAATTACGTTCCGTTATAAGGGAGGTTGGCGACAATTGACAAATGTGCTCTGCGACGGGCGATACATACAATTAGCCGCGGAATGTTTCCGAACGGAGCGATCTTGTCACCGCGCTGTCACTGTCAAACTTTGGCGGGAAAGTGGGCTCTGCGCAAACAGTATAAAGGCTAGTTTCCCGCCGTAATTACTACCAAATTGAGTGCTTGCTTTGCGAGGGGGGTCTATTTGAGAGGCCTTTGTGTGACGGAGATAAATCATGTGGCCTGTCAGGTCTGGTCGGCGGTGTGACAAATTGCCTGAGCGCCACCTAGCGGGAAGGCGGAGAACGATCCCCAATCAGCTTTATATTACACGTGATTTGCGATAATTGATTGTATTAATTAGAAAAAATACGCCTCTATTGTCATTTTTCTTCACGTAGAGCTCAAGGTTGAATAAAAATAAAGTGAATCGAACATATTTATATTGAAGCATTTTAGATATTAAAGATTTTAAATAAAAAATAAAAATACAAATAAATCTCGTTTAAAAAAATTATCCTAAAAATATGAAATACGAAACTTATAAAAAAGACATAATATAAAGATCTTTATTAATACATCACAATCCATTAAATTTTACGACGTTCAACTCCAGCTTCAAAAGACGACATTATGGCAATAAATACTTCTCGGATTAATTAGCTCATATCCATCCTGAATGTCCAATTACCTTCGCCAGTGTTTGAGACAAAAAAAAAAACTTTTCAAAGAGATTTGTTAAATACAAATTGGTTATTAACATTCTTGGCGCACGCTTGACAATCTCACGATTGCTTTAGGAATTTTAATTTGAGCTTTTATGTATCAATTTAAATGTTGAGTTTGAGTTTAGTTGGTAGTCATCATGTAATTGGCTACTTTCTAATTTTTAATACGAATTTTGTTAAATTATTTTACTTTTCTTATGATTATGTTTTATTATCTGTGTAGGAGGTGGTTGTTTTCATCATTGTCAAGAAAAAAAATAATTTTAACAGATATGAGAGTTTATAATTTAATTTAAGACATAACTACTTATAGAATGGAGTTCTATTTGTAAAGTTAGACGTTAAAGCCCGTCACACACTTAGCTATAATATATATTAATATATTTATAGCTAGGCATATTACTATACATTTTCTATACAAATTTCCGAGTGACTGCACACTCAGCTATAATATATATTTCTATGACGTCACCAAGCTATACCGTAATATAAATTGCATATTACTATATGACGACCACCATACAAATGAAGGCAAAATATATATTGTTCAGTGTGTGGTAGCTTGCTATAATATAAATTATAGTACTGTATATTAATATATATTATAGCTAAGTCTGTGACGGGCTTAATTCGCTGTATGTAAATTTTGAAAATAAACCAGGTGCTATTCTGAATTATATATCTTGAAATAGAAGGAAATAATAAATAGGAACTGCATAATTTTACATAAAATTTTCAGTTAGGTCATTTTTATTCTAAAATCTTATCTAAAATGTCTAGGAATAACGTTTAATGCAAAATTTCAATTCGGGTATTTTGGCCTAGACAAGTACCTATGTTGTATCAATCATACATACTTAGTATAAAAAGCTTAATGTCATATTTCTTATTTGAATACGTTAAGATCAAGGACTACCAAGAAGAGAAAATTTGTGAGTTTAATTAATTTTTAAGTTTAATTTACACGCTACGGATTACGGCAGAGGTTTGCTTTTTATGTGCGCAGATGTATTGAAGGGCGTGTAGGAAAACTCATGTCAGTTTTTTACCTGAAAAGGCGACTGAAACAAAACTAAAAATTAATTCTTTTACATTTTGCTTTATCGATGCCATATAGAGGAAAGTGGTAAATGTACAAGCTCTTAGCTCTCTTCACTTAAGTCTACTTATCGCAAGAATTACAGCTTATTGTTTATTTTATGGTGAATGCCTATGAGAGAGTGGTCGCCGGTTGAACTAGTAGATTAGTAGATTAGAACTAGTATTATTATTAGCTGTTCTAAATAGGTTATAGCTTGGCTTTACCATGTGAAAATTACTTTTTAAGCCGTTTTTACCGAACCGTTCTTAATAAAACAAAAATTGCCCTTACCCTAAAAGTTAATGAAGGATATAATAACTCAATTTTTAAAATTACAATATAATACTAAAGCTTAGTGACTGAAATTCTATACGTATGATATCATATCATATCCTATCCCATCCTATCCTATATAGGAAACCGTGACTAATGATTGGAGCGTGAAAATCATAACAGGCACTTAAAAATAAAGCACCTTAATGAACCCGGGTAGAATTTTAATTGGCGACGCCCGATCCGACGCCATCTTTTTTTTTTCGCATCAAACTTTTTAATTAATCCGAGCACTGAAACGGGCTTCGTTCTGCCAGACGTGTTTATTAATGATTTAAATTTTGTTTGGGGATATTTTTTATTCCTTTTATCCGATCGGTGTCTTAATTAAACAGGGTTGAGGATTATTAATTGATTGTTTGTTAACTAGCGCGCTGATCGGGTTTCGTCTATGAAATTAATTTAAAAAAGGAAATGGCTATTAAATGTTATTTTTACTACTTTGCGATTTATTGATGTATGTTTGCGCTTTCACGTAAAAGCTATGGGCAGGTTTTTATGAAACTTTACAATAATGAACTTTTACTTGAGAAATAATATAGAGGCTCCTTTTTGTCTACCTATCAGCTATGAGTGTGGATGCCAGCTTAACATATTTGGCTTAAATGAGATTTTGGTAAACGTAGAGAGACGTAGTCTTAATAGTCAATTTTTTGTAGCCGTTACAAACTTTGCCTTACTCTGTTACAGATCTTTGCTACGCTCTAAGCTTACCTTGCTTACAAAGCGTATTTTTGCATATTTATATTATTACTTTTGTACGTCCAATTTAATAGGTTGGCTAATTACCTAGAACTTAGGTGTAGTCAAAAATTTACAGTTCGTTCGACTATAATATTCAGCGCAAAATAATTCGGAATTAAGTGGCCATACCACATATTTCCCCTTTTTATAATAATATTAGGTAAGTATGTAGTTGTTCTATAGTTTAGCGCCACCGATATAGTCCATACTCCGATCTGACATGCCTGGGTCACGCTGGGGTACAAAGGGACCCAGCAGTGACTCTAATCACGAATA
>DVXP01004316.1:0-10483 GCA_018235645.1 Junonia grisea
GGCGAAAAAAGTGTATTCTCGAGCGCCGCACGAGCGACTCGAAAATTACCGAGCGCACCCGAGCGCTCTTTCTCTCTGTTTCTTTCGTTGTCAATTTAGTTTGGCGGGATTTATGACGAGTTAAGTAATTATTATTGTTTGTTTATATTAACTAATTTTTGTTTCCTATTTTTGTTTCGGATTTTTGATTACATACGGTTTGTAAAGTAAGTGAAAATGTGCATAAATATTGACTACATAAAAAACAATAACTAAACTTTTCAAAATAAAATTGATATAATATTAGCCGGACCGTAAAGCGAAAAGAAAAAAAATATACACAAACAATACCCGAGTTCAATAAAAAAGTGATTGAACATTTCGCCGCAGAAAAATGTCGCAATGAGTTAATCTATAAAAGGTAATAAAAATTACTATATTTTTTGTATATTGTCTTTAATTGCAATTTTTAATTTTAATATTTATAAGCAAGTATAGTGCACCACCAGTTCGATAGGTCACCAGCCGCCACTGGTACTGACCATTTTCCTATACTGTTTGTCGAAAAAAAGTTACTTAATTCATATTTGTCAATTCTACGTGATAAACTCGGAGAAGTAGGAGGGCACCAAGGAGACGAAGGAGTAGAAGAACCTTGAAACGTAATATAATAATTGTAGTAAGGTCACGTAATACGAGTCTGTTATTTGCGCTTTATTTTGGGCCTTTGGAGGGTTGAAGTCAAATTTGGAACGAACGATAGTGGTCTAAGTGGAACAAAATAAACAGAACTCGCCGTATGGAAAGTTACAAGGTTTTTGAGCTATTCAGGTTTTTGTAAACTTTTGAAAATCCGATTTTCTCAAGAAAATTTAATAAAAAAATTATTAAACCTTTCTGCTTCATAACTTTGTTTTTATTTTATTCTAAGATAACTAATAATTTCGACAGAATAGTTATTTTAATCATAAAAGGCCTTTAAAGTCAAAACATTTTTTTTTACTTAATGTGTATATGTTTTATTAAATGTTGGGAGCTGACATGATCCTCTGACCGGGGGCCCCTTTTGGCTGGGGGCCCGTGGCTTTTTGCCGGAATGCCACCCTGTAGTTACGCCACTGGTTCTGGGAATACCTAAAGCTTTAAAATTTCCCTGAGATATTTACTTTTCTTTTTCTTATGTCAAATATTTATATAAAAAATGAAAGTGAACAAAGATGATGAAGTGAAAAAAGACGAATAGTGTTGTTTGAACTCTTGCAAAATAGTACCTACTAGGCTACTAATATTTTTGTGACTATAAAACAAAGAGTAGGTACAGGTATTTTCAATAATGTCGATAATATCCTGATAGATGTATTCCTAATCCCACAAAAAGAAACTGGTTTTATTTTAGAAAAGAAAAGGAGAAATATGAAAGGCTAAGGTAAAGATGAAGGAGAAAATTGTATTTTATACAAAAAGCATCCCATGCAATAGAAATCACAAGGCGCCAGCAAAGATTTAAAGACTGGAGTGTTTCGCGGAAAAGTCACACTGGCAAACTTTACAAATTTTACAAAACCACGCATTCGAAGCTGCAAATGATGATTACAGTGTAAAATGACAAAAAATGACGGTTTTAGCAATGCTGCTAATAAAAGAAAAATTGCATAACACGGGCGTTATGAGCGTGTATTTGTCTTACCCCGTTTTTCATCTTACAACTGACCCTATATTATTTATGTAAATATGTTTATTTTTGGTATTTTAAATTTATTCTAAGATACAATGCCTTTAACGTATTCTAATTAGTCACAATTTAAAGACACGTAACAAGTTAATTAAAGCAAAGCTACAAAATTGCTCTTAAAAAGTACATAGCTGTGTATTTCGCATGAACTAAAAAACACTTTACTTTGTGGTTACGAAGTAATATTTATATATTAACTGACACTTGATTGATAAGTCTTAACCTTAACAAGCATTTCCTCAATTTGTGTACTTTTCAGTGGTCTCAGTCACGCAATACTTGCTTATCTGTGCTATAAATAAGATACTTTACATATTTATTACTCGCTTAATAAACCCAATTACAGACAGCCGTGTTACACTTTCTAAATGCCCTTTATAATTATATCTATTAAAAACACCTTGTATACCGATAATAACATAAAGCAGTAAAGATAAAATATTTTTTTTTTATTTTAAAATTTCTAATCCTTTATCTTACAAATTAAGAATTTTGATGATAGGACAAATTTAAAAACGTATTAATATTATACAAAGTAATCGTATTACTCCTACTCAGTCTGGTACCGACCCGTTTAGTCTAGACGCATTGGTCTATTATGATAATATGAGACATTTAATTTATTTCGATGCATCGTAAGAACTGTTACCTAAAATAAATATCAAAGTTTCTAGTTTCAAAATGTCTGACCTTAAATAGGAAATATATATTTTTGAAAGTCGGAAAGCGAGATAAATTAAAATAATGGCCCTGGATTGTGAGGGCAGACGTGCGCAGGAGTATCTCACGCGATCGGCGCGTCCTTCCGATCCTATCGCCGGCGCCGGGTCACTGTGTCGGACATTTTGGCATTCCTTTTATGTCCGCTGTATATCTTCTAATACCAAAAACAAAGTTTAGTCGCGAAATGCGTGTTGAATGTGAACACCATAACTTTTCGCAACCGCTTACCAAATACGACATTATCTTTAGACAATACGCGTATCAAAGCTTCAAAGTGAAATAGAAAGTACATATGATAACTATACGCCTATGACACTCGGTAGCACGTACATAAAGAGGGAAAGAAACATACGGTACATGTTTCCATTAATGGTATTTACAGATAAACCTTTAGATACAATGTTAAAAGGATTTTAATTAAAATACATTTTACCGAAAAGCGAAGAAGCCGAACGAGCTCGTAGCGCTAATCAAGGGCGGTAGCTCAATCAAATGAACGCAATAAATCTTCGAAAACCAGAAGATTCAATTATACCGCTACCGGAAGGCAAGAAGAGTGGCAATAACAAATTGTCCAAGATAAATAAAATCATTTTAATGCGGGAGAAGCTTTAAACTCGTTTATGTTATCGCATTACCTTGCCGAAGTTTTTAAGAAAATTGTATTTTAATGCTTTATTTAAAAATTAATTACTTCTTTTGAAGTGGCTCTGCCGCGACCGAATTAAAATTCTTGAACATACGGCGGTGATGATACGGCGACGACTTGAACGTCTTAATGTTGACCTGCCTATGATAAAAGATTATTCTGAGTGTAAACGATACTATTTAATGAATAAAATATGTACATACAACTTAATTATTTAAGCAGATGGGTATAATACCGAATTACGATATGGGTACTCGTTCTACTGAATTACGTTAGTCTTTTATCACAAATACCTAGTAGGTATAGACTACCATTCATTAATAACCTATTCAATTAATATAAGTTATAATATAAGTTTTGTTGATTACCTCGGGACTTTCTTATACATTAATGCTGCAACATCATCTGGAGGCTGGAACTGATGGTAGGTGGGTATCCTGATCCTTGAGTGTTAGAGCTCGTTGATGTAGCCTGGTTAAAATAAAACTAACGTGTCTCTTATATTATAGGAAAATAAAAACTTATTATACTTTAAGGGGTGTACCTACCCATTTTTGCGTGACCTATTCACGGAAGGGAGGAGTTCTTTAAAATACTACATTAGTTCACCAGGGAGTGTGGGAGTCTCGTAGTCGTTGATTTAGAGTCAAAAGTGTCGTAGAGTCATTGTTAGAGTCGAAACTTAAAACAGAAAAATCACTAAAATTCATGTTTGTCATACTATGTGTCGAATATGAGGGAGGAAGGGGATTTTGACAATTACTATTGACGGTCACCAAGCGGGGAAGGGGGTCGAAAAATTCTTAAAAAATGGGTAACATAATAAGGGTAAGTTCTCTTATTATACATATACGTTTATTTTCTCTTTGTTGTCTCATTTCAATTTAGAAAAGTATACATAAGTAGGTACAAATCTCAAAAATTTCTTTATGGTATAAATCTCAGAAGTTTTAGTGCTGCTAAAAATGCATCTGTTGACTGCACATTTTTGATATCATTATTCATGAGATACACGTTCAGAAGATGCTCTAAATAACAATTCCATCACGTGGGCAGAAAATTATTAGGGCTAGCTGCAATCCATCTCGAAATCTGTTGTACTGTTATCTATTGGAGGCATCCGAGACGGCATGCCGACACGATGCGATGTCGCCTTTAAGACCGATCTCGACCACTATTTCGCGCTTACTACTCCGAAATTAAAGGAAATTTAATTTACTCCTTCCTATTAAGAGGATACGGTTTATTTTCCAATGGTAGCCCTAACACGAAATCTTGATGTGTACGTACGGTCAACCCTATTTAACAAGATAGTCGACATGACACCTCTCTCGATCGATGAAGCGTGCCGCTATTCTCTTGGTCGTTGAAAGTAATATTACGTATTATGAGATTCAATTGATATAACTATGTCAATTTTGACGATAAAAATGTTTATTACATTACTTTGGTATTCAAACAATATCTTATTTAAATTAGTGAAATTTACATAGGTTAATTAGTCATTTTAACACCAATTTCCTAAAATGTCAGTTGTTTAAACTTTAAGAAAGAACTTTTAAATTGGAGCATTTTTTAAAACATAAAATCTTAATTAGCGTCCCATTATAAAGGAAATGTTAATCGCTATCTGCATGACTAAGCCAAACATATTATGAGACACATTCAACAAGAAATATAAATCATACTGCTCTTTAAATAAGGTAAAATGTAACAAATATTTAATTTATGTAAAATAATTCTTAACAAAATCTAGAATTTCTTTAAAAATTCTAAATTATATAAGTACCCTTCTGTTAATTCTACTACAAGCAAATTAATGTCTACTTCATGCGAGAAAAACTATAAGACAAAATTATAGGGAAAACCTTGCGATATATAAAGGAACAACAGTTGGTGCCAAAATGATACGCCTTACAAACAAATATCTGTTTGAAGCCGTATACTAAATCTATTTTCGTCTCGAGCACGTCCATCGATAAGATTTGGAAAATTTCTATTTCAATTCCAATATTAGTACGGTAATCTTTATATGCGCTAAAAACATCGAAATAATTTACTGTCCAGTGATAACAACACATACAAAAGATAAAAACAATGCCAATGTAGATTAGTAAGAAAGATAACTACAACCGCGCACAGACGCACTTCTAGTACTATCCATACGCTATGTTTCTGTGTTTTTATTGACAAAATGTTGGTGTTCACGTTTACTGTTTTGGGACTTCTATCACAAGGTAAACTTTTATTATAAGAGAAAAATATTTAAAAAAAAGTATCGATGACACTATTTCCGGCATTAGATTATTGTTGTGTTTTAACAAAACGGTTTCATCACATCCTTTTCACTCGGTCCGTTGGTACGAATCAACAATGTCTGACCGCCCGCGCCTCAGCTTGTACACAATGGACTCGACACATCTCGCTTCGCAACTACCGCTTAATAAATATTTATCCTATTCGCTGTTGACAATCATATTTACATTGTCACAATACCAGATGCGTCTTTCGCAGTCGAGAAGCGTGGGTCGTAGTTTTTATGATGAACATCGCTCGTTTCGAATTTAGGTTAGTATACCGCGCGATAAGCGATACATCGGTGTGTAATCAGATGGCAACTGATGTTAGAACAATTCCTGCGTTTTAACGAACAAAAAATATTTAAAAAAATACTTATGTTATATTTTTAATTATACCCGTTACCTACAGCTGATGGTGAGTCTATATATGCTAACACCATATATAGAGTTACAATAGAGATCAAATGGGTGCATGCGGTAAGTCATGCACAATTATGTCGAACGCCCATCATCTACTTTCTCGGACGACCAGTGGACGATCTCTTCACGCATCGCCGAGTTATAGACCACCTTTACCGTTTTAGGTTTCGCTGGATTGATACAAAACTTTCGGATTCAACTTTCCAATGTATGCATTTAGTCTTCTTCTCAAACCTACAACTAACATAATGTGATATATGAACCTTCCGTAAAGATAGAACCGTTGTTTTTTTACACGTTCAATTTCCTCAAAAATCGCGTTTCCTTAGAAAAATATTTAATTCTTTAGAGTCGTTACCAAGATACCCATCCAATCGTAAATCGTAAAAAATACTATAAATAATTATTTTTGGCTTTTATCATCTAGCGCTAACAGTTTAAATTAAAAATAGCTGACATGTTATCAGTTACTTTGTTTTAAATCATGTAGATACCTAACGTCTTGAATTACAAACGGATAAATTGATGGAATATTTCTATAATTTAAGAAGAGAAAAAAGCAATTTGATCTATCAATCCAATGTATTATTATTCGTCATAAGCAGATTCTTTCGCTTTCAATAATTACTTATGGCATGCGCGGATCAGATCGAAACGCTTGCTGATGGCCGGTAAAATGGCGCGAAACGGGAGAAAATGACGTATGATTGCGGCCTTTAAAACAAACGTAAACTGCGCTTTGGAACAATCATTACACGGAGTATGCACGTACGATCTGTTACGGACCGGAAGAGACTGGTGCAGAATCCGATTCGACATACTACAAGAATGTCATAAGTCAAGTGTAGCAAAGTAACATGACAGGCGAATCTGTCGGGCTTTCTTTTAAGTTAAAAGTTTTAAGCAAGGGTGTTTTAAATTACGGTAAGCACTCCGTGTACGACAGCGAACCAAATTGATTTGTCATGTTGACCCGAATATTTAAAATTAAAATTTTATATTTAAAAAAAATCACAAATCAAAAGCCATTTAATATAGAGTAGCTGTTGATAAATTATGAACTGCACGTTGCGTGTCTTCAATTATATTGATTATAATGCAATGACTTACTTTAATTACTTTTTAATTTCGTGGAAATTAATTTTTATATTTTTTTACAGTATCTTCCGAAAGTTGCTTCTTTCAAAGATGTTTAGGATGTCATCCACAAGAGACAGTATGGTCAGGTTCTTCAGTAGACTGCCGACCCGCAAACTGGGTGACAGCGCAATGGTTACACAACCTAGGACATCCTCCACCTTCCACGGGCTCCAAGATACCCATAGAAATGCGATGTCTCAAAATGGTAGCAACGCCAGATGACAAATCATGTAAGTATAATCGTAAGCTGGAATACTTTTTGTTCAAATTTCAATTAACTTTTAAATTTTTATCCGGCTCGAAGGACCACTGAAGTCATTCTTAGAATTATATCAAATATGGATTAGAATTTATATTTCCTGAATATTGAAGTGAATATTTTCTTAATAAATCTTTATAAATTTTCTATCTATATTTATTTATCTGTATATTATGTTTTTTTAGTTGGTAATACAGTGGACGTGATTCGAGGCTGCGTGCCTAGGGTTCAAGTGGACTCGGTGTGCAACGGTCTAGTAGCTGTTGAAAGAGCCCGCGGACACAGCGACGCGAGGTGCTTTATATGCAACGGTGAAAATTGCAACTCTGCCTTTAAGAGTGCATTTAAATTGCATTTATTAATACTATCTATTATACTATACTTCGTACTAAGATGAGAAATAAAAAAAATAAACTTAGTTTTGTTTTGCGACAACGTTGCATATTGTAACGTTAGCAAATGTTCCATTAATGAATCCATTAGTAATTACAAATCCTACAAGCTCATTGATGACCACGATCAAAATTAAATCCCTATAAAAAATATACAAAGTTCATAATGTAAGGTACCCATAACAAGAACGTACATAGATATATATATATTTTCAATAATTTAGCCAAATATAATCTTGTTTCAACATTTTGGTACATCTAACCTTTATTATTTATGTATTATATATTTCAGTACTACTAATATGTTCCGTTCTTTAAACAATCGGTTATATTGACTTTTATAATAATAAGTTATTTTTTACGAAAAAAATATTTGTATAAATGTATATAGAAATAAAATATTTTTGTGTGTAATTTTATTATTTGACAAAAAAAAGGAATATAGTTTATTAAAAAAACTGTATTAACATTAATATACGAATTACAAAAGTGCAATTTGTTTTATTAACATAACTAAGCTTCTTGGACCAAATTAATTTTTATTCCCTGCCTTCTTTACACAACCTCATTATTATATGTATTAAACATAACAAATGTACTTATGACAATGCTTTCATACGTCAACAATTTTCACGGATATGATGAATAGTTGAATACATAAACTTTTTAACTTAGCTGCCCTAAAAAAGTCAAAAAAGGGTAATGTTAAACTATTTTTACAATTATAATAATTATTCGTTTTTTTACCTTCACATTAAGTCGCATCCTGGTGAACACAAGAGGTTATCACAGTCACTTATTTTCACCTGTTAACTTATGAAAATTATTTTAAAAAATCTTAGTAGATACGGTTGTATTTCACGATTGGGGGACATCAAACATGTGAAATACATATCATTTTAACATTTGGTCTTGTTGTACTCCTAAAAGGTGTGTATGTAAGCACCCATTTCAAACTAATTTAATCTTATATAATATTTGACAGATTTTTAAAGTGTATATGTGTATAAATTCGAAGTTATTCTAATTATAAATTATATTTTTATAAAAATCACTGCCCTGTTAGGTTAATTATAAAAACAGATGCACTTACGACTAGTTATGACAATGTGAGTTATTTCTTATCTATATTTTAATTTTTAAATAAATGTTTGGTGAGTATTCAAAACTTTAGTCTTTTTAGCTTGAAAACTTAACATAATCTTACATTGTCAATAGTACACCTTACAATAAGTGTATAAAAGAATAATCGATAAAAATGTTCAACGGCACAGATAATTAATAATACAATGGTAGTTCTTATTATGGAAATATGGTTATTATAATACGAAATGGACTATATGGACTTATATTTCCCATCAAAAAGTAAATATAATAGTAATAAAAAGATCACAGTATATTCAATACAAATGGTAGATACTTATTTAAGTACATAGTTAAAATGTTATTAATGTCTTAACTAAAAATAATGTATTGTTTTAAACAGAGATATTTATCGCAACTATGATAATTGTAGCTTTGATTTTTGATGCGATTTTAAAATCTTACATTATAGAAAATAAAATCGAGTGAGGCTGCTACCAATTTTGTTAATTAAGGCCCGTATATACTTATACGTAGTATACTGATTTATATAATATAATTTAGCTGTTGCCATAAAAGCCAATGACAGCAGTAAAATTTCCGAATGTTTTCACATTATTAGTAACAGTAGGATTAACAAATTTAAACTTTATTTTTATAATTACCACAGCGACATAAGACATCTCTGTTTTCAATCCAAATGTAAGTAAAAGTTTCATATTGTTATTATAAAATCGCTTACACAAGTTAAATGCATTATCGATAAAACAGTAGGCTAACTGTCGAACATAGTAGATACAACAAATATATCTTCAACGTTAGCGACTAGCTTATTAACCGTTCCATTAACAGCCTAGCCATTTAACTAAACTTTAAATATTTTTCTGAATAAAATTCAATTAAACTAGTTGGCCGAAATATAGGAGTAATTTTAATAACAAAAAATAAACATCTTGCATCTAATAATATCATTGACCGAGACATATTATGTGTAATTTTAATTTTCAAAAAAAAATCTTCACCAATTGCCATAGTGTTTCCCAATTTGATAGTGATAATGTTCGACAATTAGCCCTAAATACTAAATGTCTTTTAGTATGTAAAAATCTTAATTCTAGGTTATCTTATCACATGACTAACTTTGATTAAAATATTAAAATAACAATATCAAGATTATTTTAACAGTCCAAAATTAAAAATAAAACTTAGCAGTTATTGATGTTATTAAAGACAATTCTTGTCAAATCATCTTTTCACAATTAATTTAAACAATTTGTATTGTTAGTCTTAATACTTTATAAATGCGAGTCCGACTCGCGCACCAAGAGTAGGTGGAATTATGACGTAATAATTAATATCATATAAAATAATATAGAAAAGTAACATAATAGGAAAAAAAACATAAATTTTATACAAAAAGACGAAAGTGTAAAATGGTATTGCATTCGACCCTGTTACCAGATTTCCATCTAAGAAAAGAAATATGCATAATAAAATATTACGCACATTTTGAAATGCAGGTTGAAATTTGCTGAGATAAAATTATTTAATCTGGCAATGTATAAATAATATATATACAAATTAAATTTAACATGTAAGTAAAATATACAATAATAATATTTTTACGACTTTGCCACTTATCAAAAAGAGATTCTTTTTAACCTAATGTTATAAAATTGTAAAAGTTATCAGTTGACCAATGTGTTCTTATCTAAACTAATCATATTATTTGTACGAGTATTTTATCTACGAGTATCACATGTTTAACGCCAAGGCACACGCTCAAAATGCCATATTTGTCTATTG
>DVXP01004317.1:0-10482 GCA_018235645.1 Junonia grisea
ACTGCGGATTGGTGGATATACATGTGTCAGAATTTCTTCCGGCACATGCAGGTTTCCTCACGATGTTTTCCTTCACCCCCGAGCTCGACATAAATTTAAACACAAATTTAGCACTTGAAAATCCAGCTGTGCTAGTCAGGGTTCGAACCCGTGACTTTTGGTTAAGATCCACGTGTTCGCACCACTAGGCTATCTCGACTCTGTACAGATTTTATGAAATTTTAGCCCTAAAAGTGTAAAACGTGATCATACAATCATACATCGTGTTGGTATACAAAATATTAAATTATTCGTGACTGAAGCTTGCAAGCAAGTCAAAAAAATTTTTTTTGTTTTCAATCTTTTGTTGTTTGTTGTCAATCTTTTGCAAATCATAAAATTAATTTGTTTTTATCTGCGAAAAGTACTTTAATCTTTCTGGTAAGATGTAACACAGACACTCTTCGTGTCGGGGTGAAACGTGTGTTTCACTCCGACACATGGAGCATCCACATGAGGTGATGCCTCTGTAATGGTTCGTTACTAAGTCTGATAATTTCATAATTTGGTTTTTGGTAGGTCTAGCTATAAAACTCGTAAGGCTGTTGGGAGCGGACGAAGTCAGGAGCAAATACTTGTACATGATACATCTATACATAGCATAGGGAGCTAGGTGCCACTCTCCAATCGTTTCCAGCAAAACATCAATGCCAAGATTGCCGTATTCCGGTTTGAGGGTAAGTGCAGTAATAACTGGCCAGGATGTAACAACTTAGAGCTCACGCTTGGCAGAACGGAGAAATGGGTAATGCCTAATATGCCTATTGAACTTATAGTGAACATTGTGTATTTTTATGAATACGTGCACTTTGTAGGTTATATACAAGTTACTTTTTTATATTGTGTTTGTCAGTGGCACTTCAGCTGTTGTTTTTTATTTTTTTTAATAATTATGGCGTTCTTTAATAACAATGGAAAACAAAAATAAATTAAAACAACAACAAATTCAACAAATTATCAACCTCCTACTTTAACTTACACAATTTTAGTCACTTTTAAATATAAAGAAAAAAGTAAATTTTACACTGTCCAAAAAACAAAACAAAAAAAACTTTTTTGTTTCATTCACCTCGTATTATTTTTATATGATTACGATTTTGAAATTCTTTTTTTGCACAAAAACCACGAAAAAAGTATTGGAATTACGCCACTGTAGCCTGTAGGTATATTCTCTTGATGATCAATTTTAAATCCTACTATTTTCAATGGCAACCCTAATTCCACCATAATAAAAGCACACGAACAAAGGAAGAATGCAACAAAACTTCTAGAATACTCTTATAATTGCCATTAGAAATTCGCAAGCAGTTACAGCGATTACGTAACGTAGGGCGCAGTGAAAGTGCATGCAAATTGTACTGAATCGCCCGTCTTTGTGCCTTTGCGTTTAATTGATGGATGGATAAAATAGTTAGTATGGATTTTATTATACATACTAAAATGTTCGCTCGGCTTAGTCCGGATAGTGATTGTATCTAATTCCTTTAAGCTATCATCACCATTTATCAATCTTTGTTCATCCAAAATAAAAAAATAAACTTACTAACTTTTAACTTTTTAAGTTTTCACGTTTAAGTATTAGTTACACATTGAAAACATGATCGCTGTAGTGTATTCATTTGAAACTTATTACAAATTATTTCTAAACGACATATTCAATGTCCTGAAAGTCCATCGATTGGATTTGGGTCAAGTTGTACATTTCTAATAACGGGTTTATTTTCTTGAGGTATATAATTATAACAGCCGTAACTGTAGGGCTATTCCAACCAAAAATCGAGACTCACTCAAATGATCATTTCATTTCGCTCACTCGATTTTTGGTTCGGAATAGCCCTACTGATCTGTTTTGATGTAAAAGAAACACAGGTCCTATCCCATACCTCAGCTATTACTACGGATTTTTAACCACAATCTTCGCTTAAAATTCATCTATTACGCTCGTGTTACCAGATCACTCCATCTCAATGCTACGGAACCAATCTTACCAAGACAATATGGAAGTGTTTACCGTCGCCTCCATTGTACAGTTTCCTTGCATTGTCCGGAGTCACCGTCGAAAAGAATAACTATATAATCGTCAATTTACTAGACATTTCTCTGTGATCTAATCGTCAGAAATCGTTGGGTAATCATTACAGCGTGTGTTAGAAATGCACTTTTTAATGTTATCTATATTTTATTTTAGAAATTTAAGTGCTTTTATTTATACGAGATAATATTAATTTGTGAAATCAAAAATGAAAATTTATTGCTTCTTCTAATTAATTATCATTTAATATATTTGTATACTAATTTACCAATAACAAATGTATTTATTTATAATATAGCCCGAAATAATATATTATATTAACTATACACATAATAAAACTTTAACACGGCCATGCAGAAAGTAGCTAATCTATAGAAATGGGCTTAGAAAGTAACTTTTGCAACAAATTCCTTCTATGACATACATAGTTGAGGACGAAAGGATTATGAAAAGTCTTACAATTAGAGGCTAAAGCATAGTTCGTATACAGTTGTACTGCTAACATGGGCGATATCTGGGGTGGTCTCGGACTTTTGCACCTTTCCCTGTGACAATGACAATTTCTTTAGAAATGCAGGTCGAAGTTGCACCATTCACCACTGCTTTTAGTTCAATTTTTGGCACGCACTGTACGGACGACCTTTTTTTTCATCTATCATCAAGACGAAATTACACCCTTGTTCCTTAAGTTAGCGCCCTGAAACATTTTTACACTTCACCTATATGGGTGTAATCCCCCAAAAACATAGTAAAGCACAAAAAGGGATATGAAGCAAAGTAGCAAAATTTTCGGCTCTCTCACTGATTTTTGTACAATTCTCATTAATCCTACTTTAAGATTTTCTGTGAGGCCACATTGTTATACTTTTTTGACAATATTAGTATTTTGCTAATCTTACTAAAATCTCTGTTAAAAAGATAAAAAAGCTTCTTTTCTGCGTTAGTTTATTTTGTATATAATTGCGTAAATCATTTTCTACGTCGTGTTCTACCTCATAATCTATTTTTCTTTGTTGGAAGAACGCTAATAATAAAATTTATCGTGTAATTATGTGCCCAATCGTTCTTTCACGTCTATTTTCTATTGTATCAAACCACGTTTCCTCGAAGTAATTATTTTGAAATAAGCTTTTAGATTAATTCATAATCTTATTCTGTTCAATAAACCTACTTATTTATTCCTATTTTTTTAGAATGAAAAATAAACTCTTACAGTAGTAGTATATTGATTTATGGTACAGATAATTTATTAATATACATTATTATATGTACCTATATTATAAAGATAACAAAATATCTAAGTTAATTAAAATTAATACACACTTTCGCTAGTCATAACACATACAACAAAAATAGCGACAATTAATCAAAGCCCTCTCTCAGATCTCATTGTAAATAAACTCACACTACCACGATCTAATACTAATGTATTTTTTGCACGCACACATCGACGTGTATGCGCAAGCGCAGCTTACATAACCGCCGAGAGTGCATTCACTCGGGTGGGAGAAGAAATGCATCAGTGCACACACACACAATGAAATAATGGATTAAGCTTAATCGTTTGCGATGCTGTTCTAACATTTTTTTTTTGTGTAGTGAAATTTTTATTACGTAATAATAGTATTGTACGTTTTCTAATGTATGATGGTATTTATTGATTTGTTCGCAACGTTGTGGCGTGTATATTATAAAGTTTATTTTTATTAATTAACGTTATTGAAAATTTGGGGACATTTTTGTAACTATCATGAATCTTATTAATAAACGATATAATTCCATTGATGATATTGATGGGCCCTTTTGAATCATCGCAATGATCATTTTGATAGGCTCTACAACAACGCAGAAAAAACTCGCTGACTAAATTTAAACGCCTAAGAATTTTCCTTAAATAAATCCTGAATTAATTTCTATTATTCATACAAATTCATGACCTTAATTTTCTTAAAAATTATTCATAGCCCATATAAAATAATAATTGCTAACTTTTATTAACTAATATCATCGACAGTGACTTTTATTACATCGATAGTGACTGTAATCGATAGTGATATTTTTATTTAGTATAGGTAAAAATGTAGTAAAAAATGTTTTAAAATAAATAGATAAATACTGAAAGAGATTAATGTTTAAACATTAATAACTGAGTTTTATTTTACGTTAACTATTATTACCTGCTAAATCAAAAATATTAAGACGTCGATTAGCTACGTCCCTAATCCCTATAAAATGCGACATACAGCCTTCTCGTAAAGTTTTTTATAAGTATAGAAAATTAAACAAATTAACAAATCAGTAAAATTAATCGACGTAATAACTTGAATGATAATCATAATCTGATTAAGATGTTTATATAAAAAGGTATTTTCGGTCTTCACAAATGAAAAGGTTTTTTTTTTTCAATCACAGTTTTTCATGTGTTCAGTGATGTGTTTTTTAATACTTTCTATAAAGTAAGACCCTGTATATGTCCCACTCCTGAGCAGGTTTCTTCTATCAAGTTAAAGGTAGAAGCTTAGGTTAAATATTTTTTTTATAGGTATCAGCGTTTTCTTACAGCGATAAATGTCGTAGCGCCAAATGGTAGACAGAAACTAGTATCTATATAAAGAGAGAAGACGTGTATGTATGTATGTAACAAATAAACTCTAAAACTACTGGATCGATTATAAAACTTCTTTATCAAATGGAATTCTACATCCCTGATTAACATAAACTTTATTTAAACACATATGCCTTTTATAACCTTTGTCTAAACTATGCAAAGCTGGATTGGGTCGCTCATTTGCACCGATATTATAAATAGTAGAGTGAATTTGTTTGTGTGTTAGTTCAAGCTATAACCACTGTACCGATTGCCATGGAACTTTTGCAGATATAAAGGTCCTCTTCTTCTAAAAGCGCCTCTCCGACTTACGAACTTTTCTGTCTTTTGCTCACTTACAATTCCACTCCGACTTTCTGATGTTCTGACACCTCTTCTACTGGCGACTTATCCCATCATAATGTGGTGGAGGAGTTCAAATCTCTTATGCTTATGCCTCAAATATACATAAATAATAACGCTACATACTCAACGGCCCCCAGATCATTGGATCTTATGTCAGGCGTCTGGAACACACACAAAACACGGACACAAACACCCAGACTACGACAGACATCCGGATATGGCCAATACAGATGTCTGTCATGAGCGGGGATCGAAACCGTGACTGTTAGCGCTTCAGTTGCAGTGACCACTGCGCCAACACTGTCGTCATATAAAGGTAGAAATCTAGATTAAATAATATAATACTTTTTATCCCGAAAAAAATGACTCTCGAAAGAATAGAGTGTTCTTATCCAGAGAGATAACGTCCACAGCAAAAGTTAGTATTGCAAATAATTACGAAAGCCTGGGCCTACCGGGTGGCAAGGTTTTCCATAATAAAGACACCGGCTCACTACACACAAGACAGACATACATTATTAATTTATTAACAACCGCCTCACTACCGCTGCTCGTGGGAAATGAGAAATATATCATAATTTTAATGCAATAATTGTGTCCGTTTGTTTGTTACGTCTTAACTACTTAATTTATTGTTATGTAATTTTAGTGTTAGGGGTAGTAAAGGACTTAACACTTTTCATAAAAATATATTGCACTGTTGAGTTAAGATTGTCTCAAAAGATAACTAATAAAATCCTTATAAATGGAAAGCTGCGAGCAAGACATAGTACTACTATGATAAAAATTGCACTTAAACTATCTTAATTATATAAATATTAAATACAAATTAATTAACGCGATTGATTCGATCGAGATAATGATCGAGAAAATCGATTTCTTTGAAATTATTTCAGCAAAAACGAAACACAATATTAGAAGTAATCAACCAAAACATAGTAATTTAATTTTAATTTTAATCTTTAAAAACTATTTTACAAGTTAAAAAGTACGGCCGTATTAGAAAATAGACGTTATTTTTCAAAGCTTTTAGAAATAGCCAGCTTTGAACCTATGCGTTCAGAAAGTGCAGCGCGGCTGTGTGTGTCGACGCGCACGCACACACACTCACTCACTTTCACTTGGCGAACTATTCCTAGGTTCACTTCATAATGGAGGCTATTTCAATGATTAGAACTTATTAAATTGGACTTTTTTTTAATCTTTGCATGCCTTGTGTATCGATATAATAAATTGACATCATTTTAGGTAAAATTGTGAAAGAAATGGCGATGATATTGTAAAGTTATTTATAACTAATAACTGATTTTATATCAAAAAAAATTAAATTTATTTTAATTTGTATATGACATTGCTTATTAAGAGAGAATGTTTTCATATACATTTTATTATTAATATTTAACATTTACATCATCTAAATAATATAGCTTACATATATTTAAATTTATTTGTCGTATTAAACATATTTCTGCTTAAAGAATAAATCTCCTAAAAGTATAAGTTTGATTCGATCATTTTCAATTATATTTCAAATATGAATATGTAAGAAATAACTGAAATAACACATTCAAAAAGGAGAGTATAAAAAATAAAAATAAAACATAATAAACATAAATTAAAAAATCAAATTAAATCAATTAATACATAAACTTTAACGATTCTCATACAATATGTATGTACACAATCATGTGATACCATAATTCGAGATATGTTCGTAATAATCTCAATGACCACATAAACGTGAACATCAAAGCATATAACTAATTAAGGTACAAGGGATTTAATGCACATAATAAACAATAAAATCCCATAGAATAGGTCCTAGACAAGCCGCCATTTTGCACGAGACCTAATGTCTATTAGAGTTGTGTGTCTGTGTGCAGCGGAGTGCACCGCGAGAATGTGTGCGTCTAATGCATCGCTAGATTATATCACATAGAGCTGATTCGAGATATTTTTAATCTGTTTTTTTTTTTTCATAATTAGATTAGTTAGGCAAAGGCTGGAATTTATACAGCCTTTTTTTAATGTTTTATTTTTGATAGAAAAAGTTTTAAAAAGGTACGAGAATATAAATAAACTATATACTTAACGTAATAAGTATGGTAAATAATGATGTATATGATTTTCAGTAAATCTTATTACTGGCACGAAAGCATATGTGATAAAAATATTAATGTCAAAAGAGAGTTTATCGTTTGTTTATTATTCGGTAATTTAAAAATAACAATATCCAAATAACTTTTATCTTTATTAACGCACTAGCTTTCTCACTTCTTTCATTTGTGGTACCTATTCTTTAATAAAATTATATTTTATAAAATCGGCTATATGGAGAGGAAAGAATTTCTCCCAATAGTCCCGACCATATCTAACTAAAACAAAACAAATCAAATAGGTTTGATACTTTCTCAGATTTTCGTATACAAACAAAATTACAAACACATATTGTATGTTTTTATTTATTTTAAACAACTTTATAATATAAATAAAGTTAGTCAATATATTGCTAATGCTTAGTACAATCAAGTTTTCCGAACAGTAGGTACTTTCTGAGTCATCCTTTTAATTTTAACGTGCAATCCCAACATTAAGAATATTTCAAGTGATTTCAAACAAAGTCATTTTTAAAGGGGTTTAAGTGGAATATAATCATTAATTAGATGTTGCCCGTGGCTTCTCTCGTATATTTTGCATACCAATACCTCTTTCTGAGTTCTCACCCTTTTAGGAGTAAATTTTTAGAAAATTTCCTCTTACTCGATCTGCATACTACAGAAAGAATGTTTCTGGCAAATTTTAAGTCTCTAAACGTAACACGTTTCTATAACTATTATTATGAGTCACATAATAGTAAATCTCTTTTATACCATATAGATAGATACATATGGATTCGATCATCCCGACGTTCTAAATTTACTTTTCAACGTTTTGACTCATTTCCTTTGAATTACATAAAACCGTTACCTATTAATAATTATAAGGTCAATTTTTTATCAAAATAAATAAAAATCGCAACAACGCATCAGCTCCATGTGGTGTCGATGCGTGCGGCGGGGATGGGGGGTTGCGCGCAAAGACGTTCGTTGCTCCCGCGCAGGTCATCGACTCTTTCACCGGCGCGCGCGCACGCGACCGCTTTCGATAACACTGACTTTGTTCATTTAGAACGAGAAAGACATATACCAACACACGTGATAAACAGAGATACAAGATAAAAAATGTCTAATTAATCCAACCATTGCGTGCACTGATAGCATAGCTTTTTATCGCTTATCGTTTGACCGTTTGCCGAATCATATGTGATCTCTCTTTCGTTAAGAATAACTTTTCTTATTACGTAACAGATGTTAAAATTTGATTTCACTCCATCCCATTATATTTTCTAATCGGAATGAATACATTGAATCAGTGGAATACAATGTGACGTAACATGTCGTTGACAGTATGGTTAATGTAAATAATTGCGAAAGTCGTCTAAGTGTATTATAACACGTGGACTTTATTAAAATGTTGGCTTAAGAGCAGTCAAACAGCTTATGGTACATTAAGTGCTTAATTAATGCTGACGGCTTACTTAGTTATGAGGACGGACCTCGCGAGGAGAGCTAAATGCTTAAGAAAAATAGTAGAAATGTATACGTTATACATATGGCCGACGCACATAAGGGACGAGACCGGTCAGGACTATTTTTCGCCATATCCTATATAATAAAAAAACGTTTTTGGGTTGACTTTTACAAGACGACTTACGCCCATAACTCTTCCTGCAGCGATACTCATTTCTATTTTTCGATTTCTAAGCGATCTATTGCGAAACCGTTTTTATTTTGAGACACATAAAAATCACCGAGTTAAAGGATTTATTTTAATGAAAAAAAAATGTCCTATCCTCTCCCGTCCCGTCGCTCGTGTGTACATCGATTTATTAATATTTTACTTAATTATTAAGCATTCACAACACATCACTTGATTTCAATCGTAGGTACGTAAAAGCTTATAAAACATTAAACACTAAAATCTTTCCGAAAGCACCACATCATGATTTTGACGTACGACATAGGTTCTTGTATAAAACAAACGGTGGATTGAATTCCGAATTCAGAAGAAAACTTCAGTTTAAGTTTTATTTTATTAGTCAGACATAAATAATATTCATAACTAAAAGTTGTTTATAAATAATATATTTTATCAAGTTACTTGACATAGTAAACACGTAAACGAAACAAAATACGTTTGCCTACCATACTTTTTATCAAGAATACGCAGAAACTTGTAAATTAAGTTATACAGAGGACAGTTTGTACAAAGAATAGAAATAGATTAACTGTCATTGTTATTTTTTTATCAACTGCAGAGGGCCTTAAGACATATTAATTAGGGGACATAAAACTTTTATTTAAAATTGTCTTTTGCGGTTTAGCCTAAAACTTTTCACCGATTAGTCACTCCGTTAATTACAATGAATACAACATTTATTTCATTTTTAATAATATTATATTTTAAATAATTAGTACGTAGTTTGTATGGAAACAAATTCGAGACATTATGGAGCGTAAAAGAATAATGTTTTTTTCCAAACAAACTAAAAATATCTAAGTTGTTTCCATATAAATTTTACAAGAATCGCTTCGGTAATTACTAATTATTTAAAATTCGCTAACAGCGCCAACAATGCCCGAAGCTTACGCTTACATTGGTTTCAAATTAGAAATTGGAACAATATTTACTCAGTAACTATTTTTTAGTGTAATTCGAAATAAAAAATGCAATAGGTACTTAATATGTATATTTTGTCGTTGAATTCATATAAAAATGTAATTAAAGAGAAATAAAAATTTCTCTCTTATTATTACATTTATTACGAAAATTTTGTTTATGATACAATATATGTATACAACTTCATAATCTTGATTAAAACTAACATTATCATTCAGTTTTAAATGTTTACATTTATTCATTATAGAAACTACATATTTGCATTTTCTTTGTGATCGGAGAGCTTAGATACTATACTATTAATCATATTTTAAATAACAGCTGACCACTACCGATGAAACTTCGTTGAAACCTCGAGCAATAAAAAAATTATTACGATTATCGCGATATGACCCGTAATATAAAATATGAATAATATAAAACACAAAAGTTTAAAATATATACATATACTCACTAAATCCAATTTTTTGTTAAGAAGATACTGTCACATAGGTATATTAGATTCATGAAACTTAAATGATCTGAACTATACTACATTACGCTGCACAGAACAAAAAATTAGATATCCACCAATCAGAGTGGAGATGAAATAAATTCAATACGAATAATAAATTTATAATCCACTTTTTGTAGAAAAGAAAAAAGTAAATCGCTTTTAAAATCGGGTAAAAGACAAGTTTTTCACAATTTTTTTCATAGGATCTTTCAATGTCATAGTCTTTGTTAAAACTTCAAGGTG
>DVXP01004318.1:0-10481 GCA_018235645.1 Junonia grisea
CAGAATTTCTTCCGGCATATGCAGGTTTCCTCACGATGTTTTCCTTCACCGCTGAGCTCGAGATGAATTTAAACACATATTTAGTACCTGAAAATCTAGCGGTACTAGTCAGGGTTTGAACCCGTGACCTTTGGTTATGATCCACGTGTAAAGTTTATGAAATTATAATTTTGGCTGATAGCTAGAATTACGTCTATTGACAATGAATACAAAAAAATAACTGTCAAATTAAAGATCTTCATCGACTTTGACATTTTGATTAAATGCAAGTTAAATTAAATTTATAATTAGGGTATATCAAAATTATTTTTTTATTTAAAATAACAGTCTCCTCATTTTTCTCTTTTAAAGACATTTTTATCTTATATAGAACCGTACCCGATCAAAAATGCCATAATACCAAATTCGGGCGATGCCGCAGATAATAATAATAGGTAGTAAAATAATACAATTAATTCCAAAGCGTCAACTTTAGACAAAATCTAATAACACTAAATAGGATCTCATTTCAAAACGTAAAACCAAAATACATTCCGTGTCCCATTTTATTTCGGTTTTTGAATAATGTGAAAAGTAAAAAAGAAGACAAAAAACATGTTTTCACTCGTAGGTGAAAACAGGCTGGCGTAATTCAGCCACGCGCCGAAAAGCTCTTTACGAAAATTCAATTATCCAAGTCTTTTTGTCTCAACGTAGGTTCCAACTCTTTGAAAAGACAGAAATAAAACATTAAAAAGAGTACATTTTAAGTACACACGCGAAAACAACTTGATGAGAAAAAGTGATACAATATTAATGTTGACAGACGAGAATATGAGATTTAGGATTTACTGTTCTTTAATTCCCTAGTTTCATGTTGTATTTTTTCCTTTTTGCTTCACGAAAAATGGGAAAATGTGTCCGCGAATAAAGTATTACCGCCCATGAAAATTTAAACTACCAGACCAGCCACAAATATGTTGAAATAATCAATGTTACAAGGTTAGCAGGTAGTAAGGGACTTAAACTTAGGTTGAGCTTCGGGTTCACTAACTTTATGCCCAGCTACTTCATGCCAATCTCATGGTTCCATGCCTGTCAAGTTAATTACGAGTTACGGTCAGTAAAGTATACGTACTGATGAAATCTAGCTCAAAAGATATGGCTTCACCCAGACGTAGTGCCGGCGGTCAAATTTTTTGGCTTAAAATATGCTGTACTGTAATTTATTTAAAATTTTTGCAAAACATCCCTATGTTTTTCTTTTAAATTTTAGGTATAATTAAATAAAAAAGTCATAAAAATAAATATGTATTTTAATAAAAAAAAAAAAAAATAAACATTTCAACTACATATTCTAACGGGACCCTTTCCCGTTAGAATATGTAGTTGAAATGTATTCAGTTGGCTATAATATACTCAGTGGAAATGAGGCAAGAGCAAAAAAAATGTCAGAAACTCGAGTGAAAACTCTAAAGTTAAATGTTTCCGAGCTTGCGAGACGTTTTTATCGCAATGAGATGTTTCGTTTTAAAACTTTTTTCTGGTTTACACCCTCGATGGCGGTTGACAAAGAATGCTTTTATTGACAAAGTCTCGCAAACCTAAATGAAAATTGCTCTTAAAATATCCTCTTTATATTTACTTCTGATGCAAGCTGCATCTTTTTTTATACCTTTGTTTTCTTGTGCTATAATAACAGTAACTTAATAAATTTTGTTTTATTACTGAATAATTTAATTAGGCCAATACATTACTATTTCTAGCCCTTTTGGCCTAATAATAATTCTTAAAATTGTTGCTTATAGAATAACTATAGAATATTTTTAATAGAATAACTATAGAATAAATATAGAATATTTTTGTTAAAAAAATTACATTCTTTAACTCTTAAAATGTGGCATACTATCTTTTCCACTCGACTTTTTTTCAGTAGTATTATCTGCAACTCATAACGATCGCCATCAAGAGATCGCCATTTTGAGGATATATTTATGTTTTTCTTATAAAACATGAAATTTTTTTGCACCGTCATCTTAGCGGAGTTTTGGAAAAGAAGTTTGAAGACAATTTTTTATGTCTCCGCTCCAGAGTCCTCGAGTTCAAAGTATTCGTTAATTAGTCCTCGCAATACAAGAATAGCAAGATTTTTTGGTTTAGTAACGCTACAATATGTTTTTCATTTAACATTGAATCATTTTATTGGTTTTATTTACTTATAGACGTTAAGAAACCCTTCGACACAAGCCCAGTTGCTTAATTACTTTCCAAACATTATCCCTACAAAATTGACACGGGATGAAAAAGTTCCCCAAACGTGGTAGGAATTCAGAATACAGAATCTACTCAAAACCTTTATTGTTAATGGCATAGAGTCCACAATTGCATACAAATGTAATTTTTGTGCAAAATGTAGTTGCAAGGTGAAACTAATTAGTCTAATTAAATTTCTCCGGCGCTCCTACACCGTGCCTCGAATCTATCTAAAACTGTTAGCATTTAAGTTCGTAACTAACGCCTTGACTGTAACTACATCTTTAACTTGAGGTGTTTGGAAATGAATTGTATAGTTTTCGCACTATGTGTTTATTTTTAGTTTAAGTAAATGCGCAAACAAAATTTGCCCGTTAAATAATTCAATCATATACATATATGTATGTACATGGTATAAATATAGTTAAATCGATATCTAAACTATCGCCATCATTTTTAGCATTTTAACGTTTAGCTTCGAATAGTTTTACCTTGGTGTTACTTGGTGTTAATTTATAAAAACAACGAGCAAACATTTGGTACGTAAAATATTTAAATATCGTATTGTTTTCGTTTTTTTATGAAAATGGGTGCAATTTGTAACTGAATTTCATCTTAGAATTCCTGAGGGAGAAAAATATTTACATTTCTTAGAGCTATTTCGGCCAGCGTATTACTGTGGTATTACTCTCAATTTGGTTTAAACGTAGTATACAAAAAAAAATCTTACTATTTCTTAGTAAAATATTTTCAGTTTACAAGTCATTTGTTGAATATAAATGTGGGTTACCCATAAATTAATTATGAAAAAATTAATAACTTTTAAAAAGAAAAGATTTCAGAGTCAGAAAACTTAATAAAAGAAATATAACCCAGAGTGTTTTATTAAACGTGAGATTTTATACAAAGTTATTTGAACGCTTTCCTTTCTTTGTGTCATTCAAATGTGACTGTTTAAAGCGCGAATAAAAAGGTTGAAAAAGGAGTATTCCTTTCATTTATCTCTTATAAAGAATGGAGTGAAGACCCACAGCTGCGGCCAATTGTTACCCGCTGTTGGATTTGTATGCAGTTCTGGGTAATGTATTCCCCTTTGTTAGCGGGAGGGCAGTGGAAGTGATGTTGTCTAACTATAAAGAAAGGGAGTATGTAATTGGAAATAAATTGGAAATAAATTGGAAATATAGAAAGATTTTTCTAGTAGGCTTTTGCTATCGTTAATTTATTATCTCTACTAGCTGTTACCCGCGGCTTCGCTCGCGTTTATTAAGGGTTGTCTATAAAATAAGTCGGCTGTAAAAAATAGAACATGTCGGGCAACGCACATATAGTATGCCAAACTAGTCTATCATGAAATGTGTTTCACCCACGTAGTTTCCATTCCTATTGGATTATGAAGATAACCATGTACTCCACGACGAGCTTTTTTCACTCGCGTGAGCAAGTTTCACACATTGGAAAAACTTATAAAAACTGTATATGAATATTCTCTATCATTACTAATTTTTTATTCAACGAATGTGCATACTTCCTACATACGAGCGTCTGAAATGAAGGGGTATGTGTAGGGAGAGGGGGTGATGGGAAACATGTACAATCTTGAAATAAATTCTAAAGTATTAGCATTTAAAATGAAAATACATCCATATCATCCCCTGTTCCATCCATATTATCACGTTTTATCCCCTGTTTCGACTTCTTAAAATGCCTTTTAAGCAAAAAAAAAATAAACTATTTTAATATTTACATTCATGCTTTATTAGCTAGTTTGTCTCACAAATTTAGGGGATGTTATAAAATTGAAATATCTCATTACGATAAAATCTAGCAAGCTCGGAAATATGTAAGTTTGGAATTTTCAACGGAGTTAGCAAATTTTTTGCTCCCCCCAGTTTTCACTCGGCGTCGCTGACTATAATGCAGTCGAGTTTAAGTTTTTTGCCCAGTCGAAAGAATTAACGATGTATGGTATGAAACTTTTCGAGTTCCACGACTTGAATTATGAATTTTTCGCCTTTAATTGTCTCTTTTGTAGAATCAGTGTATTTAAAATTTCTCGTTCCTGCTAATTTAAAGTAACTGTGAAGTAAAGAACAAAATCCGATTTTATTATAGGAAAGTGAAGTAGAAAAACTTCAAAGAAAACTTTGTTATGTTCACGATGAACAAATTTTATTTTACTTATGAATAAATTTTGCTTATATTGTTTGAGGTTTTGAGCAACGTGGGAATTTTCGTTCAAAATGTTATAAAATGATGTAGAAGAAATGTAAAATAACGTTGCAAAAAAGTAAATCTATTTGTAATTTATTTCTAGATGTTTTGAAATACAATTTTTTTAATATTTTATTTTTCCTGTAATTTCAATTTAAAAATGTACAAACTGTATTAAATTTCGTACCATGTGATGTGTGTAAAAATTTAGACGAGTCACAATTTTATTGTATTTTTTAGCGGGTTGAGTTTCGTAATATGCAAAAATACACTATAGTCAATAAATATCACTTCACGCCAGGCGCGGCCTGAGGGGGGGGGGCATGACACCTCTAAAATCATACATGTCAAAAGAAAAATCTTTAGTAGCAAAGTAAAATATAATAAGTTTTCCCTAAATCATTCTATTACATTTTATGTACATAGCTATACATATAGTTATATAGTAGGATAGATATGTTGGGCTAGGTCGGTTATCTTCGCAGTGACAAGACTATGCTTGGAATGCGACCCTTAAGTGACGTAGGAGATAAAGTGCCTCGGCTTAACTCTTTCACTTTGTTACATGAGATTTTTTATTTATTTTCCTTTTATATAAAGTGTGGAAGTTATGCATTTTATGTAAATAATATTATAGGGGTTTATTGTGTAATTTGTTTAGAATATATAGTTAGGTACGTAGGTATACTTACGAAATTTGTAACAATGAAATGGTTTAAGTGTACGTAAAAATATATTTTCTTTTTGTTTTTATAATTAAAAGTGACTATCGTCAAAGCAATTATTGGATTGAAAAGTAGTAATCAGTCTCTAATGCACTTAAGAAAATTTTGTATTTATTTTCATAATATTGGTTAAATATGTTATGGCAGGTATGTCCGGAATGATAGTGTGAGCAATTTATATAGCAGTTATATAAGACGTAATATATGAAGTGCAGAGAAGAAAAGACATTTAGCTCCCGTGAAAAATATTCTCATGCTACGACACCCAAAGCACTTCTTGAAATGGAACACGGACGATATTTTTATCCGTTTTTAATATGTGCAGACGTTTCAGTGGGAACTATGATAAAATCTTAACTTCAATTTTTTTATTATATTTATACTTAAAAGTTTTTATTTATAATTTTGACTATATATATTAATAAAAGAAGTCTTTTGAAGGTTGGTAAAAATATTCGACATCAGTTTTTTTATTTTCTTATTAAAACAAAACATATTAATATCCAAACTATAAAACTAAAAAAAACTTGATTAGTTATAATTTTCTATACAAAATAAATAATATTTTGATACAGATTCAAATAATGTTAAAAAATTGACGGAATATTTTTTTACAAACATCATTATATTATCGGATTTGAATAACAGCCGTGACCTCCTTTGTCTTGAGCCTCATAACTTTGAGCCTCATAATCCTCCACTGTGTTATCGTTCGACCAACTTCGGTCGGAGTGAGTTGATCATTATAATTTTCTTGAGGCATTACAGGGGAGTTTCCGACCAACAAACTAAAGTTAACACATGTTGAACTCACTCGTACAGTTACATGGTAGTAACTAACTGAAGCGGAAGATTTATATTGGTTTGGCACCAACTTCGTGATGTGCATATCCAAGATTGTTGGTCGGTTTGTATGAAGTTTGGTTAACTCTTCTCCGCATGTCAGATATCACGTCAGCCGACATGTGCTAGCTATGTCTTATTGTATTTATTTGTAAATTGTTTGGAACCGTCTGATATGAATTCCTATTTGATATTGTATGGTAAGGGATGCGAAGTTATTACACTACCCTTATAAAATATTGAGTGCTTTCCTAAATGCACTATTACTTTGTTAAAAATGTTTTCTGTCTGTAATATAGAATCATTGTTTTTGTTTATAAGTGACTTAAACATAAACAAAGTTTAGCGTTCGATCCGTATTCGCATTATATGCGATGTTGTTTTAAAAAACCTTAGATTTCAAATATTCAGATGTTTCAGAAATGGAAAGAAAGAAATATCTAAGGACAGAATAATAATACTTATTTTTGTTTGAAGTAAAATGATAATTTGTTTCCGATTTCCTTAAGATAAGCGAACCTTTAGTCGATGGAGTGGATATGAACGTGACTCAGGTTAGTTCTTGAGATTTGGGGTCCCGAAATCATGATTTCAACTTGCTTTACGGAACTTTTGAGTGCTTGTTTTGTACAACACGTGTTTTGTTTAGGTTTGTGGGTATACTTATGGGCTTGTTTTCAAGTATTATATAGAATAGAGATAGTTTTGCGTTATTACCCCGAAGGAGATTCCTGGAGGTGAATTAATGGGGAGGAACCTGAAATAACGAGAGCTAGAGAGTTTCGGAGAAATTAATGTAGCTAGGCAAAATATTATTGAAACCTTTAGCGAAACTTTCTCACAGTTTAAGTGGATTTCACAAAGTAAATAGACGTATTATTCGATACAAGTCCTTATTAACTTTCACCTGAAACATTAATCTATATAAAATAAGAAGGAAATGGAAAAGTTCGTGGAAACGTGATTGGCACCTTAATCAAGACTTTAAGGCTTGTGAATATTGATTATGTTATTATTAACTTAATCAAAGTTGTATAATATTTTCCCCACAAGATACCTTATCGGCTATAAAATTTGTAATGAATGCGTCTTGAAATATATTATTTTAGGCGCAAATATAAGAGTTAAAAATTATACAATATAATTACACAAAAAAAAAAAAAAATTAAAATAGAAATCCTATTCGTGGTCTAAAAATATATTTTTCGATTTCCATAGATTAAGTAGTTATCACACGAGTACATAGGTATAAAATATATTAGTCACATAACTATAATAGCTCTGATTGATTGACTAATCTATCATAGCGTAGTGGAAAGCAATGACGTTTAAAATTTCGACAATTTATCACAATTTATGGCATCGTAAAACTTAAAGCAAAAAAATTGGGAAAATTGAGCTGTTAAAAAATCTATAACCCCGTTGTGTAATAATTTTATATCTACTCGTAATATTTACCCATAACTGGTATTAATGAAAAAACTTACCTTCCTAGTGTCGTGGGTCTAAACTGACCCCACTAAAAAAAATTAAAACAAATCATGTTTTATAAATTTAATTAGGGTTTTTTGACATAAATTGAAAAAATAACTAATTTCAGAATAAAAATTAAAACTTTTTAAACAAAATAATAAAAGTTACAAGAAATATCATATATTATAAAATATCCTGCCATTTGAAGTTGCTTTTTTCAGTCTGTAATTCAGTTGTCTAAAAAAATATGAAAATTACTTTAAAAAATTATTAATGTATATAAAGCAGGATAATACACTTTTAAATTTAACAAAAATAGAAAATTATTTTCAAAACACTAATGTATGAAAAAAAAGTGGTTCATTTGAATAGCCTAGATTTTATTATGTTTAAAATTTTATACAGGTAACAAGCTTTACTAAATATATAGCTGATTATCTTTTACAAAATTTTCGTTATTTTTTTTACGATTTTGACATTATTTTGATGTAGATTGTAGTTTTTGTCACACGACATTTCCGTATAAAACTATTATAAAAATCAATCTCGAATCCAGTTAAGACTTAAGAATCTTATCTCCTATTATTTGAAACGTTAATTTTTATTATCGCATAACTACAGTAAAATAATAGATTTGGATAACATTGTACATCAAAATAACACACCAAAATTTAAAGAGGTATCATATAAATGAACTGAATCATTATGATAAATATTACATGCGTCGGAAATATTGTTGTAAGAAGTCACAGTGACATGGTGAAAATCGATTGTGTTAATAAATTATTGAAACTAGCTGCGCCCCGCGGTGCTACCCGCGGATTATCAGAATAATTGTACTTAATATGTAAGTATGTCCAAATTGTGGGCCAGAGAGAGTGTAGAATAATTGCATGTTGTCTATGATTCTTGTCTATCTTTACTCTTTTTTTTTTAACGAAAGGAAGCTTATTGGGCGTCGATCGTGCCTACATAGACCTGAAAAAGTTACATAGCGATTGTGCCGTTTTGGCTTTGAATTGAGATCTCGAGAAGGTATTTTCCGGGAAAAAAAGTAGCCTATATGTTATTCCTGGACGTCAGCTTCCTGTATACCAAATTTCATCAAAATCGGTTCAGCCGTTTAAGCGTGAAGAAGTAACAAACATACACTCACAAACTTTCGCAATTATAATATTAAGTAGGATAACTGAAACAAATTTTTTTTACATTATAAATATTAGATATTACGAGCTTGATAAAAAGTTAATAAATGTTATGTCAGCTGTTAGGGGCTGTTCCCACTTGACGTGTGTCGGATTCGGATTTTAATCTGATGTTCCAATGGCAGATCATTCTATATGAAGCTATTTACACAGTTGTAAATAGAAATGCTGACATCCGACGCACGACAAGTGGGAACGGGCGCTTAGAGAGAATAATAAAAAAAGTTTGATTTGCCACGTAGCTTCATAAAAAATCTGGATATATTTCCCAGAATTTCTTCCCCTTACAGCCGAGCTTGAAAGACATTTTCCAATTAATAACCATAAAATCTTTATCATATTTAATCTTAAGGTAAATAAAATACGATGGTAACACTTTTTCCTCAATAAACAAATTTGTAGATTCGCTTAGGCTTGTAAACTTCTCTGAAATTTTAGGAGCTGTTACAGCAATTTTACCTTTGATTTAAATGTTATCGGAAATAAATTTTATACCAGAAAGGTGTTTTTTAATTTTGCTATTTTCAGCACTTCGTTATATATGTATAAGAGCCCGTTCCCACTTGAGTCTTGATGCCAAGACAAGAAACAAGTCAGAACTTGCAGTTATTTTATTCTTCAGATTGATTAACTACTTGAGTACCAGTTTCAGTGGCAGAACATTTTATATTCACACTTGTCATCCGATTAACAATTATAGATTTGTATTGAAACGCCGACATCCGAATACAGTCCGGATCGGACTCACGACAGGTGGGAACGGAATCTAAGTATTTCAATTTGCTTTATAATAAGCCCATGTTGAATATTGATGCCAAGACAAGAAACAAGTCAAAACTTGCAGTTATTTCATTCTTCAGACTGATTAACTTACCGTGGTTGCATACTTAGATAATGCTGATTTTAGTAAGAGTTTGTGTGTGTATATTAAATACATTTACAAAGGATACTGGTAGAATGTTAATACACTTACTCAGATATGTAGGTCTATCTACATTAATCTACAATGAGTAATAACATGATTATAACTTTCTAATGGGCTACGTCAAGAGAAATAACATTTATAAATTTAAAGTTCAAGCTACGTAAAAGCCCATATTCTGATCAACCTACAAGAACCAGGGGCCAATCGTAGCTAATAAACAAAGTCGTGGCCACATGTCATATTTGCATAAAAAGGCAAATACATTTCGCAAGACATGCCTGTTTCCTTCCAAGTCAACCGAACAACTTGTCTGGCAAAGCACCAACGCTAAAATAGCAGGGAATAATCGGATATAAAACGAATCCAGTGTATTCTTGGCTTTAACTTGTATATTTTCGTAAAAGTCAAACCGGAATGGGAAGTTGAAAGATTTTATTTTATAAATAACCGTTGCACTGTAAATTAGGCATTGTTTTTTTTTCTTTTTTTCATAAACGTTATGTTTTATGAAATGCTAATCATTTTGATTGATTCTTACTTTTCTAGTAATTTATTTGAATGTAGGTATACATATACAGGCAATTTCATTAGTCGATTAAACCAAAGTTCAGACAACATGGACTTGAGGGCACATGTTGCAACATTCATCTTAGTACTACATATTTCTGACAACCAGCGAACATTGTGGGATTAGAGTGCATTTAGAATAAACGAACATCAAGTGGGCAAGCAGTCTAAGAATGTTTGTATTAGATATAACAGCTATAAAATAAGTTCTCATGCTCAATTTTACTGTTTTTTGTCAGGGCCAGCAGGACGTGTTTAATACACGTCCTGCTGGCCCTGACAAAAAACAAAAAAAAA
>DVXP01004319.1:0-10480 GCA_018235645.1 Junonia grisea
TAGCAGTCGGATTTACGATCTAAGTGCTATTGTAAGGAAACGACTGTTTTGGGTTTAGGAAATAGATATTTTTGTGCAGAAATATTTTCAGTTAGGTGGGGGTGATATTGTGATAAATCAAATTTAATCTTATATTTCATTAATTTAGATATGTTTGTAAAATGAATGGATATAGAGATAAGGAGTAAAAATCCTTTATGTTCTTAATGTTTGAGGCTGACTTGTTATATTTCAAATACCACTACACTACTTTTACCTGTATAATGTATACCTAATATTTTTAAAAATTTGTGAAAGATGTTACTATTCTTGAAATACCATAATTCTATTATCAGAAATATCTAAATGAGATTTAGATATTTCTAATCAATTTATGGCCGTGTATGTTCAGATAGATAATTTTGTTCCAATTTAAAATTGAATTTACCACTCCTTTTTCCTAATATCTATATAGATCTCAATGAGTAAGCAGATTCCAAAGAAAACTTAAAGAGAAAATCACCCAAACCGTTTTAAGTTACTCTTGCTCTTAAGATAACAATTCGAAAATGTTTGTAAGATCAATTAAGTGAAGATTTTAAAATTTTATTTTATACAAGCTGGCGAATCAGCATACGTACATATAATGTATGGTGCTACAATATAGAAATCCTTCACACCAAAATTCATATATGTAAATGTCTTACTGCTGGGTTTCTTTTCCCATAAAAGAGACAAGATTAAGAAACTGAATCCACCACGCTAATCCACTGCCGGTAGGTACTCCACCTACATGTGTCAGAATTTGTTCCGGCACATGCTGGTTTCTGCGCATTTTTTTTTCCTTTGCCGCTTTTTTATTATATTTAAGATATAAAAATTAAATACTAGAAGTTCGGAAAACATATTCTGAATATTAAAAAATTATAAATTAGGTGCAGTTTCGCTAAATTTTGGAAGCCTATGTCATAAGCGCTCCGTTCTCCAATTATCTTGATTTTCTAAAGTTTACTCTCATTTCATAATTTCAATTATATAACACAGGTCATGATTACTGCACAAAAATCCATTTCCGTTTCCAGTAATTGAGATATTACATAATAATCCGTAGTAAATGTGAACGCGACGGTTAGCAACGTCGCTTAGTTTAATTATAAAGATAAGAATATCACCCGGAAAGCCTTTTCTTATCTGGAATCATATACATATATAGGTAGGTACTTAATCGCTGCTGCCCGCAACATCTTTTGGGTCTGAAAATTTCATTGGATTTACTTTTTTTCGATTATTTTTTAACGCAATGTTTTTAAAAAGTAGTTCATAATCCTACTTATAGTATCCCTTACGAGAATATGCAAAAGAAAGTTTGGTTAAAATCAGTCTAGCTCTCCCGGAGATTTAGACAAACTATTTATTTGATAGGAAATAGAATTTTTAACATCCATTTCAACAATTAAACGTTCCCACTACATACATTATTTTGGTGTTACGGTATTTGCTGACTGAGCGTGGCTCTCTCTACTGATAAAAAAATGTCACAAAAATATAATAGACGAAATAGAAATATAATAGATAGAAGAGAATCTCGTTGTTATTTCAAAATAAGACATAATATGTAGAAATACATAAATATGTAGAAATGCCTTTATTGTGTAATAGTTCAAAGTCTAACGTACGAAAAGATTAGGTACGGAACATTTTTGCTGCGTGAATCCGAATCATGCTTTATCAAGTTTATTCAACCCTATACTATATTTCCTAGGAATTTTTAATACTTCAACTATTTAATATAAAAATACTTCATACTAATCTTTACGATGTTTGAGATGAATGTGCACTTAAAAGGCTGAGTGGTCTTAATGAACAGCCAATAAAAACATTTATGCTCTGAAAATGTTCTTCAAGAGAAATAAAATAGTTTAATTTTATCTGTAGCAATTTGCTGTTCAAATACCGTTTGTTTGCATTGTTTATAACTTAAGACAATGTATGCTATGTAATTATATTTAGTCGGTGTGTGGAAGGTCGATAATTATAATCGGATTAACTGCTTATAATGAATTGAACAAATATACAAACATCATGAATCAGTAGGGGAGGTAACGCTAGATCTGAAAGGTTAAATTACTACCGATATAAAGAATGATGTGAAGGATATAGTATAAATAAATGTTGGGATAAATACTACTGAGATGAGTTTTGATAAAACCAACAACAACAACGGTTGGATAATACGTAATATGGCCAAGTTATAAGCATGTGTCAAAACTGTGTAAAAATTTTTGTTCACACTTGACTTTGATGACAACAAAATAAAATTACGGATGCTTGTAATTTATATTGTCAAAAAGACAGTTATTTCAAATGTTAAAAAAATTATTTCCTACCGATTTGTTTATCAGTTTGCATCACATCTCCGAAAAACTTGGACCAATTTCTTTACGACTTTCTTCGCCAGAAAAATAATGTTATATGGAGTGAACTAAGCTACGAGTACATTTAGATTTTGACTTCAAATGAAAAAAGGTGGTATAAAATATATGCGAGTTTCGTATCGATATTAATTTTTTTAAATAATCAATTACTGCTAATAAAAAAATCTATTTATTATATTGTGATACTTATAACAATTTTTAAATGATAATCCTATCTCCCCTAGCATATTTAACTGGATTAATTATACAAAAATATTTTATACGATACACATATTCTTTTATCTTCTCCAATATATATTAACGTATACAATAAAGGAATTTGATGACAAGCACATGAATAAAAGAAACGAATAACGAAAGAAGTCGAAAGAATACAATGAAAGTAAACATGTTCCCACTCAACTAAATGGTCCGTGGTGATGCTTCATAAACCACAATAACCCATGAATCCCAGGAATCGTCGGATTTATATGGAACTGTTTCGGTTCTTTCTCTTTATTTTTGTGATTCGGAACTATTTTATTATCAATTGATATTATTAAATTAGAATTGTGAGAGAACAATTTACTTTTATTAATCGTCGTTAAAGTTGACGTTTTCATGTGAAATTGTTGCTCTTTGATTTTGTTACGTATGACTATATGTAATTTTTGACAGACCATATCATACTAAACGAAATAATCGGATTTCGAAGCGTACCCGCTATTTACGCTATTTTAATTTTTTTTTCTTTTGAAAAACCTTACTTATGAAAGAAAGATACTTTATCTAAAGTAATCTGTCTATCATATCGAACATTTTACCATGATGAAGAGTGGTCTTCATTTTCACAGTCAAAAGCTATGCTGACCAAACCAGAGGAAACAATCAAATTAAATTTCCTTATTTGAAATATTACTATTGCTTTTATCATGTTACTTTGACATTTACAATATCACTTTTTCGACATAAACCATTCTTTCGTTGGGAAAATAGAATGCTATTTTTGTAAGCACTAAAATAGAAAATTCCAAAATGTTCCATTCAAACTAACACATTACTTGGTTTAAATAACTTTCCAAGACATCACTGTTTCTTCAATTACTTAGATTTTAAGCAGACAGTGAGAAACAAGTTGAAAAGGGCTACACCACGACTCAGAAATGCTTTATCGTGGAAACCAGCTAGGAACTTAGTTCATAAGTTCTTGTTTTCTTTACATTTGCTTGTTTTCGCTAATAGATTGTCTAAGTTACATTATGTTTTGGGATTTTGTATGGGTTTAAAATGGTTGTCTACAATACTCGATATCAACTTTAACCCTTTGGTATATCATTTTGTTACATTGATTTTTGATCTCTCCTTACTTGTCTTTTCCTGTAATTTATGTTTTTTCTTCTGATCTAGATATGACATTCCTGTTCGTTTAACGGGTATAATCATGAAAATCTATTTAATATAATTGTAACAACAAATTCACAATGCATAGTCTAAACTGCTAGTATGCTTACATACTATTTTTTTTTATTTTGTAAGATTTAAGAAATACCTATTAAATAACAGTTTTTTGAGTAATATTAAAGACCTAAGTTTATTTATTATAATATAATATAATAATAATATTTAACTTTAACATCAAATCAAAAATTCGCGACACAGCGGGATTTGAACCCGCACCTTGCCGGTGCAGGTGCTCTAGCCGTTGAGCTATGGGCCAATACATAGAATCATCAGATCATGAATTTCGAAACAGCGTGCGAAGCGGCTCATAGCTCAACGGCTATGGGCCGCTTCGCACGCTAAGCAGAAGGTGCGGGTTCAAATCCCGCTGTGTCCTGAATTTGATGTAAAAGTTTAAAAGACCCAAGATTATTAAAGTTGGTTAAAAAGTTAAACGCAACATTTTAATGATTTTTAATAATTTCTAAATTGTAGTTAAATTAGCAATGATAAACAAATCTTTCACTTTGTATTACCAAATGCAAGGAACCAAATTTCCCACGCGTGGGATTAAAGAGATCATTGAACGGATAATTCAGTCTGCCGAATAAAACAGGCCATTTGGTAAGATTTTATTTAACATTCGGTTTGTGCATCACACAGACAGCATTCAAATTAAATCATTCCAAAAATATCTTCATTGAATTTGGTTTCAGGCTCAATTGCACAGTTCCTTTTGTATGAAGTATTTAAAATGAAATGTCCTTAATATTTAAAATTTAACTATAAAATCCTGCATTCACGCTACACCGTGCCGAGGCCGGGACCCGCCCGGGGCACGACCCGGTCGCGACACGGTGTAGCATGAATCATACTTTAAACGCTAAATTTTACAACAACTTACGTTTAACTTCTGTTTAAATTGATGAATAATTTTGTGATCTGGTTTTAAAACAGGAGTGCGTTCTCAATTCAACTGTATTTTTTGTATCCATAATTGTCCATATCTTCACCTGTTGCGACCTGATTTTATTTATTCTTATGTTTTTTATTTATTGATAGTTGTATCTTTAAGTTGGCCCTATGTTATTTTTTATACAAATCCGTTAAACACTCATTTAAAAAGATCAAGAAAATAGGTTGCATTTAATTGTCAAAATAACAATTAAACCATCCTAAATGGGTGTTCGAAGTCCGTATGACAGTTTTTACAGGATAGCAAAAATTTAAAAATCAAAAAGCGCTTTACAAAGTTACATATTAAAATTTTTAATATTAAAAATGTAGTAAGTGCATAACTAATGATCAAGGTAACGTCACGTGCACAAGTTAGTATGAAATGAAGTCGGGCAGTCAACAAACTTCGACGCATTAGTTGAATGACATATTGACGATAATAGCCGAAGGAATTGATAGGAAACCCTAGTCTACTTTATAACTCTATATTGGAAAGGGTCACGAGCCTTTTTATATGGTTATGATATAGTGCATAAAAGCAATATAATTGTTTATTTTTTCTTAGATTCTTTTCTGTATTACCTACCACTTTTGCCTTGCTCGACTCGTAGTGATCAACGACGCGTAGATATCAATTATTACGTCAAGAAAAAGTCGTTATATGGTTTTCCGATTTCCTATCAACCCTTGTATAAAAATTAATCGAAATTCCATGTAAAAAACAAAGTTATCACAATCCAAATGACATGACAAGCAAATATATATAAAAAAAAAACTTCGATTCAGGCGCAAACAATCACAAAAAATAAATAAGTATGGAACATTTTTATTATCAATCTCACTGATCAATTTCGACCAACAAAAAAAAAGTGCAATACCAACAAAAAATATATTACACCAAACGAATTCTCTATAAGAGAGAAACGTTTATCCAAGATAAAATGACCTATAAGTAAATTATTACACCCATATAGTTTTATGGAGTATATGCTAATGGAACACATAAAACAGAAATAGGAATCGACCATTGTGTCGCAACTACATAAATAAGATGTGACTATTGTATTTGATGGCATGTAGACGTTTCATCAGAAATGTTATGAAAAATATTCCAGAAAAGATAGAAATTGTTTTGGTAGCCTGTTTTATTCCGATGTTTTTATATCGTATTCTTATATGCAAAATAATTCATTTATTATCAAAGAGGAGAAAAACTTAAAAAAGGAAATATCGATCTAAAAGTAGACACAAAATCCTTAAAATATCAAAACTAATTCAAAAATGAAAAAAGGTTACACAAAATACCCCTTGTATTGAGAACCTCCTTCTTTAAAAGCATAAAACGTAAATACAGTTTCAGAATTATTTAAACCATTGAAATATAATCGTAAAAGGCAGCAAAAAGACAAACTTCAGGTCTTTCAATCATTCATAATAAACTACCAAACCTTTTAGCCCTTTTGATAATTCAATAAGTTTCCACAAGATTTACATAGCCATCAGATTTATTTATATTAATCCCAGCTCTAATTTACTTCTCACGAAATATTCAATAACGTTTCCTTGTAAAATTCCGAATAATTCCGCTATCCAAGCTCAAGTTCGGACTAAGGCAATTATGAATTACTGATTCAAGCCAATCTCCTCATTACGAAAGCCGAGGTATCCCTAAGGAAATCTAATTTTACCGGCAAGCACGAGTCGATAAATTAACAGAAGTAATGGGAAATGTTAGAATATAAGTGGCTGGGCGTCTTGGAATACGTATAAGAAATGTAGTCCATTAAAATTGGACGAGGTAATAATTATTGCTACCTTACCAAGGTACCTTACCAAGGTAGCAATAATTATTTTGGCTTCGAGAATTAATTTCTGGCACGTGAGGATTTAGAAATATAGATAACTTAGAAGACCACGTGTACTTAAAGTTAAATTTTTTGATAGTGGCCGGTTTTTTTGCTTTAAAACTCTTAACACCAAATGTTCTTACGTATGGATTAGCATGAAATAATAAATAAAAAACTTGTTTTCCTTTTTTATTTCAACATTATGAGCAGATGGGACTAAAAAGCTTTTAAAAGCAATTTCACGGTCTGGTAATCGAAGGTAGATCATTTCATTTTCTAGTCCAGCCTTGTTACCATTCAATATAGTCTTTGCAATTTCATATAATTGATTCTGGCTACAATATCGGTAAAATTTTAATTGAGTCATTATTTTATTGTATATTAGTTTTGTTATATTATTATGAAACCATAGTGAAGAAGTAACGTGGATTCGAATGAATAAACCTTTTTTATGGTTTTTTACAAATTATATTTGAGTATAATTTTGACTACAAATTATATTATTTATGGATTTTTACTAAGCGATTTACTTGAATTACATTCAAATAAATATCATCTCTCATGATCATGATGAATCTTTCATGATAATACATTGTAACATGAGTTCAAAATCGCTTTACAAAATTTCCACTTCGTAAACATTGCATGTTTATTTCGTCGTCGTCGTCGTCGTCATCCAATTGCAGTCCACTGCTGAACATAGGCCTCCCCATGTTTGCGTCAAACCTCCCCAACCCTCATCCAGCCTGCTCCGGCAACCCTGCGTTTGTCGTCGGCCCAGCGGGCCGGAGGGCGTCCTACACTACGTTTGCTAAGACGCGGTCTCCACTCCAGGATTCGTCTGCTCCAACGGCCATCGGTCCTGCGGCAGACGTATTACATGTTTATTTACGTTAAAGAAAAGCTAGCTTACGTTTGTATTCTGATGCATATTTTCATAAATATTTTCTGCAATAACAATATGGTATGGACTTTATATAGCATGGAAGGCAGAGGTTAGGATTATTAAAGGCACTCCTCTCAGATCTCAAAGAGGGTTTGCGGTACCGATGCTTTGACGAAACTAATTCAAAGCGGAGTGAAATCCTTAATTGGTGTTATGACAATTTTTATTACTCTGATGCAATAAAAAGAATGAAATCGGTTTTTAGTTTTCAACGGAAATTTGTTTAGAATTATTTATGAAGTAGTTATGTCTTTACGAGGTTATTTGTATCACCGTCATCGTCATCACAAAAGCAATAGAATGGGAATCAAGAGAATAGGAAATAATAGAAGGGATAGGAAGAGGTAGTGTGGTAGGTAGTTCCTGTATGGAGCTGTAGTCAGTTGACTACAGTAGCTACAATGTTTTAAAAAGGGAGCTCCTTTTTAGGGTTCTGTAGTCAAAACGGAACCCTTATAGTTTCGCCACGTCCGTCTGTCTGTCTGTCTGTCCACGGCTTTGCCCTTGAGAATACAGATAGATCACGCCGAGAAAGTCGTTCAATAAAATCTTTTAAAAAAATATTCAGGTTGTCTATGTGTAAAGTGTGAAAATCTTTCCAATCCAAAATTATTTTTTTTTCATTTATCCCATGTTGAGGGGTATCGTTGGATAGGTCTTTTAAAAATATTATAGGTGTAGGAAAACCACTGCAGTTTTCTTTATCTGATAGTTGACATCATTCAAAAAGCTCTTAGCTATTATTAATATAACACCAATCTAAGGATTTAGACATTTGAAAATCATCAAATATTCCATTCTTTAAAATGATATGAAGAACTTCTACGGTTCTGATCGATTTTTACAAATCTATAACTTTTAACTCAAACTCAAACAAACGATATTCAAATAGGCTGCTGGTGCACGTTTAGGTATTAAAAAAATTGAACTTTAAAGATAGTATACATAGTTGCGTTATCTTAACCTGATGCTATGGCATTCTTTAAAATAAGCAAAATACCCAACATCTCACCAGATTACAGAAGAATTGTCAAACATTTTTTATATTTTTCATTTTCATCACAGTACTTTCTAGATTTCTTATTTATATCACAAAGCTTTGAACGTTTTATCTGTTCAAGTATTTGTACAACGCAGGCTGTATTTATTTAAATTATTTCCGAGACACATTCAGCAATGAGAGCATAGCAAATCTTCGTTTCTCACAAAGCAAACTTCATTAGGACCCGTGTAAGAGTAAAAAATGGGTCAATTGTGGAACTACACTCACATGATGAGTTCACTGTACGAAATGTTTCAGAATTTTAAGCGACTTAAAATGTGGAGTATTTATTTTTGGACTCATACGAAAATTAGTTGCTAAGTACTTGGAAATAATGTTTAAATAATTCATGCTCAGGTCATAATTTATTTGGTAAGTAAATTCCTGTTTTACGTCGTCTTATTTTTATTAAAGAATTCCTTGGACCTACTAATGAGACATTTCATTATTTAGATATTTTTTGTTCTTTATAAAATCTTTTGCCTTTGTTTATATTAAAATAATTTCGTCCAGTAATTGCCCTGATATTTGAATATTTACTTAGAAAATAATATTATTATTTTTAAATAAATATCCAGCAATTTAATATTGAAAATACACGTTTCTTTATTGTGATTAAAGTATGGTATTAAACAATTTCATACAGTCATATTGTCATGGCATGCGGTCAAAGTCTTTATGTTTATCGTAATTTCAATAACGATATCTGAACCACACTTTTCGCATATTTTGCAACATTATCCATACATCAATGTAAGCCCAGAAAACAGTTTCCATCTCTAATTCCACAATGAAATGTTTCCCTAAACAACAATAACGCAGTCCACAGTATATTTCTAAGCGCAACTATCTACCAGCATGAATTCAAATGGCCGTATAAGTTAGAAAACAACTAATGTATTCAGAACCATAAGCTCTACTGGTCACCCTAAAATTACGAGCATAGTTATCTTTAATCTATCCTACAGTGGTGGGAATGTGAAATTCTGCCAACAATTTTTGGTACATTATTTTATCTGATACAAGGTTTATGAAGCACTGAAGTTGTTATTGCGGTATATTTTATTGTTTAAATACTTTTTGTGTAGCTAAAAATATTGTTTTAGTTTAATATTTTTTTTACTACCAGGTTAGCGAGGGCAAAACACCTTCAATCTTCAAGCGTCAATCAGTACTAAAGATACCATTGATTTTTAATTGACGGAGGGCAGATTTTCATAGATACCCGACTCCTGGGGGTTGTTATGTGAGATTGTACTCACTAAAACTAACTAAACTTCTGCGATTGTCGCACCTTTAGATTTCAATTAGAAGTAACGAATAATAAGGCTGACAACTAGAACCATTAATATTTGAATAAATGTGTAGAATATTTATTAATTTAAACTTAAATAATTCCTGAACTGATTATAAAATATTTTTAAGTGGATTTGAGAACGTAACAATGTAATGAACTACAATTAAACTATTGTTCTTTATTGAAGTGTATATTCCGTATGACAATTTCATTAATCACAACCGATTTCCTATCATTATTTGATATCATTATATTGATATCATTATTTGGATTTGAATTGAGATGGGTTTTTGATTCATTTCACGACGCATTGTTGAACTAACCATATACATCTATTTATATACACCTGTATATATTGTCAAATATAGTTATGTCATACATATACACCAATATTTTCCTTGTTGGAAAACAGTAAACGACATTCAGTAAAACTTTTTGGTGAAACGTTGTCAAAGTTTCAATAAAGGGACCGTTGTAACCATTCTGTTCGATAATTCTTTCCATTTCCCCGGTCCCTAACACATTTCCTTTGTATTAAAGAAACAACAATAGGCGCAA
>DVXP01004320.1:0-10478 GCA_018235645.1 Junonia grisea
CCGCGTGAGTGAGGGTACCGGAGGCCCAATTCCCCACCCCTTCCCCATTAATTCCCCATACATTCCCCCTCCATACCTTCTAAAAGGCCGGCAACACATTTTGTAGTTCCTTTGGTGTTGCAAATGTCCATGGGGGACAGCATTCACTTACCATCGGGTGATCTGTCAGCTCGTTTGCCGCCCTATCGCATAAAACAAAAAACATTCTAACGGTAAAAAAACTTTTCGAAATCGGTTCAGTGGTTTTTGAGTAATAGAAAAGTAATTCTGTTACAATTTTCCTGTTGTGGCAGAGAGGAAACAGTTTGAAAGTTAAGAATAAAACAGGTTATATAAAATTTAATTAATAGATTATTCTGTTTGACTTTCAAAAAGTGAATTTTTTGTTCCTATTTTGAATAACAGTATTTCATTTAATTTCAACATATTTTAAACATTTCAAAGAGCTTTTAATATATATGTCATAATATATTACATTGGTCTAGTTTACTTCCATTTCTATTTGAATCTGGAATTTCTTTTGACATTTATTACGTAAACAACATCACTACGGAACCCTAAAAAGCACTGAAAGACAAACAAAACACTAGTTAAGTCATCGATTAACGTCAATCCGACGTTATTAAAGTTATTAACTGCAGTTAAAATAACTCTGTTATCGTTCGGCCACGTTTTACTGTCAAGTGATGTTCTGTTATTGTAAACAAAGGAAGAATTGGGTTAATTCTTCTTTGATGGCTGTTGAAGTATTTTTTTATTATAACTGCTATGATATTTTATTGCGGAAGATGTCTTATGTCTATACGATTGCCCATGAGTATGTGGTAATATCTGATTTAGACAAGCTCGTCAAAATATTAATAAGATAGCGACAATTTTTGATACCATAATCCATCGATTTACATAATATTTTTAGTTATGTATGTTCTTGTATAAGTGAAAAAATATTTTGAATTTTGTACTTAAGGAAAGTAGGTAGGTACATTATGTGTAGGTACATAATAAGGATATAAAAATGTGTTGAGTCTAGGTTTAATAAAAATATATTTTACTTAACAATTAAACCAATTTATCAGGCAAAACCTGTCTTTCGGAAGGTATATTTTACATTTGTGGCACGGATCCCTAAAAACTAAATACTTAAGAAGTATTAGGTATATCTATGTTTTAAGCTGTCACCACATTAGGTTTTGTGGTTTAGACATGGAAGAGGTGCAGTCAGTTACTTCAGTATTTATGGTTTAGATAACTTTAATTTGGACATGTTTTATGCGGAACCCTTGAAAGGAACATACAGGGCGTTCTAATAGCTCTGTCCCAATAACGAGTCGGAATTACGACATTAAGTTACGTTGAAAGAGAGCGAAGTTACGCGCTCTACGTATATTAGTACTGTACAAGACATGAGCGGAAGCGATTTGATGTTTTAACTTAATAGTAGCGGATTTAGGAGAAAGTAAAAGGGATCAAAAATACTAAAATCAAGCATCGGGTTTTATCTGACCATTTACAAAATTGATAAAGTCTATCCTCAAATTTGATTTCATCATCATCAACATTCTTTGAATCAACCCTCAAATTCAAAATCCATTGAGACTGAAATTTTATTAAAACAGTCATTATCCTGTCTTTAGGTACTCAAAAACGATTAGCAAAATCATTCTACGTTGTTTAGTATGAAGCCAAGAAATTCCTCGAGCATTTTCCACTTCACACCTTATTTCCCACTTTTTCCTTGTTTTTTCCACTGATTTTAAAACGGAATTTTCCACTTTTTTTCTAACATTTTTCATCCTAAATAATTTCGTCCCATCTCTCGCACCACGCCACAATCATAAGCAGCGGATCACCGAGCGGAACGCACTTAGCCCGGAATCTCTTTGTTCACGCGTCGCCGTCACCACGTTTGAGATAATTATCGTAAACCACCAGAAACGAGCTCCTTGCTCGAATCAAACTCGTATTTGGTACTTTGAGATTGGGTAAGAGAAATACTTTGTCTCTTAAAATGGCTCATCTTAAAACTGATATGGTTTAATCGTCAGACACTATATAAAATTTAGTATAATTTTAGATTCGTAACTTCTCAACCTCGTGGCCGCCTGTGGCCGATATTTGACCAAGAAACCTTTCTAGTCAAGAAGTTCTCTTATTTTTTTATAATTTTTGTTTAACTTACAACCACTTCTAGCTAGTAAACTAATAATAATTTGGCAGATAAATATCCTAAACCACCAGAAAGGAGCTGGAATCAAAATCGTAATTGCTGCTCGTTTGTAAATGTCCAAAATAGGTAGATAATTGAGATTTGTGGCCATTAACTATGGGCAAATATGTTTTTCAAGTCGTGTGAACTTACGTCAAAATAAGGGACTAATTGTAAAAAGGGTCATTATTATTACTGCTTAATGGTAGTAAATGACGGAGTTGTAGTACAAAATAATGATTTGAAAATATAGTTTTTATTACCGTTAGATTTCAAAAATTACTCTTGTGGTAAATAATGTGAACTCTATACTCAAGGTTATGCTCAAAATTGTGAGTCAAATATATGTACTTTCAAATAAAAATGTTATTTAAAATTTAAAATATTAGCTTTACTAATTTCAGAGGTTAGCCGAACATACATATTAGGTATATGTAGACAGACATTGATGTAGATTTCTTAAAGTTTGAAGACAATAGCAAAAAGTCCACTTTTTTTACAAAACTTAATTAAAAAATTCTAATAATAAAACATAATTTATAGGTATTACATTTTTTTACATGACAAATATTTAGGTAATAATGAATTCCGTCCCTTAATGAAATATTCGAGCTTTATATTGACACGGAGGACAAAATTATCTTCGTCTGATGTGAAAAAATTATGCAACATTTCTGCTTTATTTCCCTTGAAAGTTGTAGGATTTAATTAAAATGGAATTGTCCTCGCAATGTCATGAGCAGCCTCCCGAAATTGTAACACATCTCCGGGCTGGTGTCTCGCTTAATTTATTTTAAGGAAAAATTTAGGAATAGTTCTGGTAATAGAATTAAATGTATTAAACAGATCAGGTTAAAACCAGTAATAATTTTTAAATTCTTTATTGAGGAATCATTTAGAATTAGTCTGGGAGTAATAAGAATAAAAGTAGGAGGGAGTAGTAAGAATACTTTTTGCACTTAGGTTTACAATACACTACTGAATAATTATAGGTAACTAGATATCCTATTAAGGAATACATAAACAATTACAACAATATTTAGTACAAGTTTCATTAGATTATAATACTTCTGTAAATATGAATTAATAAAAATTAAAAAAAAATCAACATCTCGGCAACGGACGCAAAATAAAACTAGTGTTTGTGTGTTAATACATGGTAAATTGTCAACAAACTCATAGTCGTAGGTTATCGTCAGAAATCTGATATGCTTGACGGCAGGCGTATCGTTAAATCTCTTTAGTGTTCCTTAACCTTTATCTGCTTACGAATATACCATCTTAATAGTATCAGGATATACACTTATAAATGTAGGAAAACAAAAATAACTTCAGGTACATTTTGCTTATATGGAATATATTTCTTCACAAAAACATCCAAGCCAGATTGCACACTCTTGAACCAAACCAAATTTTCTTCTCACATAAAAAGCCATAAAATTCCGCCGATAAATTAAACCGTTCTCAAAGAAAACCAGATGTTCCGTGCTCGTTCTAAATAAAACAATGTCCACCAACGATTGAAATATCGCCTCTTATGAACAAAAAACCACTTGATTTATCGCAAACAGAATGCCCAAACTTTTACCAAAGTTAGAGAAAAAGTAGACATCAATCATCGCAGTCGGATTCATACAAACATCTCAATATTCTTTACGATCATGTTTCCGACTTGTTTATCCGTTTCATCTGTTAATACTTTACATTTGTAAACTTAACTTTTACAACTCCGAAAGTAAACGTACCCCCGCCTCTTAATGTGGCCATTAAAACTACCGTGCGTTATTACATCTCCTATTTTCAGCTGCTGACTTTATTGCTGTTATAACGCTCCCAAAACACGTTTACTTAAGTGTCTTAACGTTTTTTATGGGACTAGACCGGTCTTTAAGTTGTAATAACGTTTTCTATTGTAACTTCAAACCCTTGTAAGGAGTTTATTAGATTCTACGTCTCGAAATTAAATGTTAGGTTAGAAATCTGAAATGATATTAAAAGTTTTATTACATTTCATACTTCTCAGAATTCAAGCGCAAAATCCAATATAAAACATATTATAGTTTTCAGTAGATCAGAAAATAAAATTATCTTTTCTTTTGTTTCAGAATTCCGAGCGACAAAATGGAGATTCGAACGCTTTACTGTATAGTTGCTGTCAGCCTGGGGCTAGCGTCAGTCGTTAGAGCTGCAGATTTCACTGCGAACTGTCCACAAGAATGCAAATGCGTCTGGGCGAGCGGAAACAAACAAGCTGATTGTTCACACTCAACCTTCCACGACATACCTAAAACACTAAGCACAGAAATACAGATTTTAGACTTAACTAATAACGAACTATACGAAATCACGAGGCACGCCTTCGAAGATGTCCGATTGATAAATCTAAAGAAACTCATATTGAGAGAGTGTAAATTGATAACGATACATAAAAACGGACTCAGCGGCCTCGCGATCATGATCGAACTGGATTTATCGAAAAACGACCTTAAATCGTTACACGCGGATACGTTTAAGGAAACAGAGAAAATAAGATGGATTTTGCTCAACGATAATCAAATAGAGAAGCTAGAAAATGGACTGTTTAATAATTTACCGTTCCTACAGAAAGTAGATTTGAGCAATAACCACCTAGTACAAATAGGTGTGAAGACATTTATGAATGTGCCAAAGTTAAACATCCTACGTTTGGATGGCAATAGATTAGAGCACCTCAAAATAGATACTCTGAGCGCTTTGACGTCATTGTCCAATCTAGACGTGCACGATAATCCCTGGAAATGTGATTGCTATTTGCAACCTTTTAGGAATTGGGTGATTAGTAAAAATTTCTACACATCGCCCATATCGTGTAGCGAACCGGCCAAAGTACAAGGAAAACTATGGAAGGAGCTAGACTCTAGTGATTTCGCTTGCAGGCCAAGTATAATCTATCCTTCAACTAAAACGACGTTACGCTCATCAGATTCGAACGTTACCCTTTCTTGCCAAGTCAATGGAAATCCCTTGCCAGAAGTCAATTGGGTTTTAAATGCCCAAATCATTGATGGTACATACAGGTATCAAGGTGAAATCAAGTATTTTGTAACACAAAGCAGTTCAGAAAATAGTAAATGGGTAAATTTGACTATTCTTGATGCGGGAGGTTCTGATAATGGGGAGTATTTATGTGTTGCCAAAAATGCTGGAGGTGTTGAAGAACGGAGTTTGATGTTGGCGATAACGCACACTCCGCCTGGCATTGTCGCGCCACCTGGAATGGATAACAGCATGTTACCAGTTTTGATTGGAATATCTTGCACTGCAGCCATATTGCTGATCATATTGGTCATCCTCTGCTACTACTGCTGTAGAAGACGTGGCTCGGAGAAGAAGAAAGATAATTCTAATGGAGAGGCTCTGATTGAAGGGTCCGTCATACCAGAAATGGAGAAGAGTCTGATAACTGCAGTTAATCCCGTTACAAAACCACCCAGGAGGTACGACGCTCCTCTGTCGATCACCAGCGCTACTGAAATGTCGGAACTGAATAAGACATTACTTGATAATGACTCTGTTTTCGGTAAGTGAAAAGCTTTCTTTAAACACAGTTTTCTTTAAAAATTAAATATTAAAATTCCTTTGTTATAAGAGAGAAACTCAAAACTTTTACCAGTTTTGATGTCCACTGTTCTTTTTGTCCTAACTATTGTTTTCCATATCTCCGAATTTCTGACTTAAATAGAGACAATGAAGTAATTTTAAATATTTTCATCGCTTTATTTTTTATCGTTACACAGTAACAAAGCCTATAAGCCCAAAGACAACGGCATATTTTATTGAAGCGTTAATTAATTTCATAGACTTAATTACACGCGTAGTATTTTTATTGCAAACAACACATAGTTTTCATAATGCACATACTGTATACTATGTTGTACCGAGGATACGATTTTATACGTGTACTTATTTCATATTTATACCCCTTTGTGATATAATTTTGTCAATGAGTAACCATATTAATATACTATTTCTTTTGTTTTAGCTCACAATGATGACGAAAAGAGATCACTCGACTTTGATCAACACACGAAACGGTCTCAAGATGCTCTCAACGTAGAATATGGTCGAACTGACGGACGAGCCTATCCACCAGACCTACTATCTTTCCCCGCGAGAGCTGCACAAATCTCTCCAGCTGCGAGCAACGCGTCTACAGTTCCAGACACGAGCAGACTACAAATCAACCCAGTCAGCCCAATCCATTCCCCTATTTACGGGATGACGACCAATCAAAACCTCTTCAGGACTTTACCTTACTCCCGATCTCAATCTCCCTTCACAGCGCCAATCACACCACCAGTTGTAACACCAAGACAAGGTTACGTCACAATACCGAGAAGACCCAGAGTCCCATCATGGTCGAGCACAGCCAGCACACAAATACTCCCTAGCGCTGAAGCTCAAGAACCCCTATACGATAATCTGGGTCTAAGGACAACCGCAGATGGTAGTTCTGTACTATCATTGAATAAAGCAGGATTAGAACAACAGTTCTCGCCGATGAGAAACAGACCTCTACCAGCGACTCCGACTGTCTATCCCACTCCACATCCACCAGTGTACTACGCACCCATTGAAGAACAAGAACCGGCACCATCGCCTGTACCACCACCATTCACTCCCACACGAAATAGCATCAGCTCACAAATATCCAACCAACTCTCGACACCAGGCCCACAAGAACCAGTGAACCCAAGGATGAGTTGGACAGCAAAGAACACATCAACCCCACAAGCAGAGCCCAGAAAGCAGCTAGTAATGATGGATAATAGAAATGCGGACGCCCAATCGCAAATATCCGATAACAGCACACTTAGTCGTAAGGGTAAACCAGAAACAGGTTCACTGAGAAGAAATCCTAGATCGGATAACAAAGACGAAATAGGCTCTCCATCTAGAGAAGATCCGAGAAAGAACGAGAGTAATGTGTCACTGAACCAGTCCGGTACAATGGGAAGGAGCGGTAAAATCCCTCCAAGACCACCACCGAAACCCAAGAAAAAGCCCAGTACCGAAGTCAATCCTAACGAACCGCTGTTCGAAGACGAAGGCGAAGACGGCACAGAAGTGTAGTATTCTAGTATTCCCAATGGACTGAACAATCGAAGTGCCAACGAGCTTGTAGTGACGTCACAGTGAAGTGATATCAGTGGACGATGTGATGTGCAATCGGATCATTATTTTGCGGTGCTCGTGTACATAAACTCGTGCTAGATTTTTTACTAATGCGTACACACGCATTATGGACCATTTCGCGTTTAATTAAGTGTAGTAAGCCATGGTTAAGTTACGTTTGCGGACTACACGTTAAAAATATTTTAAGTATTTATTCTACGTGGTAATATTCTTTAAGAAAAAACGGTAGCTCTTTTCGATTCGCTTGCCATTCGTAGAGGCGTCTGTTCATCGATTATTAAGACTGATTATTCTAAATTTGTTCTCGCATTCGACATTCCTGTTTCGTATCAATTCCACGTTTTACCTTTTATACGAGTATCAAATAAAACAGGTCCCATTGAATCTAACATTTCGATAATGTGTGAAAGACTGAACGGGTTAGCTTTTCAACTGTTGATTGTGTCAATAGTTTCTAAAAGCGTTTATTTGATCCCTCTCTCTTTCATTTTCCATTAAATTCACACCTATTGCGTTATCGGAATTGAATTCTGTTTCGTATTAGTGAACGGTTCGTAGATTATAATAAATAATTCATTTTACTGACAAAACTATTTTGTTCGTTTTGAGATTAAATTGTGTTTATTTTTCGAAACAGCCGATACGTGTGAATTTGTAACACTCATTCATCCCACTAAAATGTTTAACTTCATCTCTAAGTTAATATAATTTTAGTTGTTAGCTCTTTTTAAGACTGTTTATTTCATCAGCCTGTATAAGAAAATGTGAACTGTTTTATGTTAATGACATCGTTTTAAACTAATCGAAGTTATGTAACTAAATCCAAACGAACCAAAATTTAAGGAACTAAAAAAACTAAAATTGTAAATAGAGGTAGCTGGGATTCTGCAAAAATTATTTTGTAAGCCAACTTTTTTTACTTAAATTATTTTGAACTACCTCTTGAAATTACGTAATATTTTCATTCCTTTATGAATTGTATAAACGACAAAATAATGTGTTACAATGAAAACTTACTTTGTTTTTCATTAAGGCTAAACGTATGCTGAAATGCAAAATAAAATAGTATATAATTGCCAGGACATCAGAAAAGACATAAATGTCCTCTTAGTTACGTATTAATCAGTACAAGCCCTATTCCTACCCATACAGTCCTCTCCCTTCCATTACTACATATTCCTCTTCATTCCTTATTTATTTAACTTTATAACTCATTGGATGCACATTTTAGTTCTGCAAAGGACCAACCTGATGGTTGTTAGATATTATAATACAATATGCATTTCAACATACGTGAAGTCTAATATTTTAAACTTTTATTGACCTCTGTATCAGTAACTTACAAATTTTAATTTCAATTGGAAATATAGTTCCTAAAGCGAAGTTTTAGTATTTGAGTCGATCTGCACCTTCGCGCTATATAAATTCACTCTATATATTGTAAATATACATAAGTTATTTACCATGAATTAATAAATATCAAAAAAGTATAGATACCCCAAAAATACCCTTTATTATACATGGCGTGTACAAAATAACTTTTTAATTTTTTGGTTAGGAAATTTTTTTTTTGTACTCTTTGTACTTGACAATTTTTTGGTGCATATCGACGTTACATTAGTAATAATTTAGTTACTGGTGCTTATTTTTGTAATGATTTTTTAAAAAAGTTATTTATTATTTTGTAATCGAATGTACTTTTATGAACATTATCGTATATTTTCTGTAGTTTTTAAGTGCTGCGATTTTTTTGCACGATAATGACATTATACAGAGTGTTTTTTTAATGTACATTAAAAAAATAATTAAAACATTTTAATAGTATCCTCATATTGGAAATAGGAACGGTCGGAATCAAACGAGTGATTTTTTTTTAAATAATTTTATACTTTACATGTATTTTATGATTTTTTTCAGAAACAAAAACCTTGTAATAATTTTAAAACATTTTTAAAGTTTTATGTAAAAACATTATTTTTATTTGAAGGTTTGTATAACCTTTTTAAACTGTATGATGTATTTCAAGTATACTAAAAATATGTTTTAATTTAAAACATGATCAGTTTTTTGTGGTCAATTATACCTTATTATTTTAGGACGGAGAGTACAATGTGCGGTTTTCACAATATTTAGTGTAAACAATTGTTTTTATATAGTGTAAGCGCTTCGTGTACATACTATGAACATTATTAAAAGTGATTAAAGCTATATTTCAGTAAAATTTATTGTTTTACTTAACCCTCAAAGGTTTAATTCGAAATAAACATGAACTTGATATTACTATTTTTATATTAAAGGTAATAACTTTAAAGATAACAGTATTAAAAATTTCCAACTTCTAGAATTTTTTTTTGCCCCTTTTTTTACAATTATGTTATCATTTGTGGTGTGCATGTGCAATAAAGAGTAAAATAAAATAAATAAATAAATTTAATTACGATTAAAATAATATTACTACAATATTTAAAAATAACACTAGTCAACACGAATTTTGTGACTGAGTTCTGTGTACGCAATTTTGTTTTCTTATACGTAATTAATAAAAGAAATCATATTTTTATTTAATAAAGTTTGCTTCTGTAGCTATCAGGACAAAATATCAATTTTTAGGTCAAATGGAAAACTTTTCACATTAGTTAACATATAAAAATAAAATAAACTGTATTATAATTGATGTATGTCATTTTTTTCTGTAAGGACAATCAAAACCAAACAATAAATCCAGAAAATGTACTACTTAAATTAAAAAAATCATATTTTTAGTATTTCAACCCCCAAAAATTTCCTCCATCACGATTTCATTATATTGGCCCCGATACCGTGGCCAATTTATCACGTCTTGGTGAAAATGCTACTCTTGCTTCTCAGAAAATGCTCCCAAGTCGTCTTTAAATAGTTCCAGGCGAATATGTAACATGTGCACTTTCGAAAAGATTCAGCCGATTTTGAAGTCTTCGATCATATAAGAAATATGCTGTGTGTAATTCTTAGTTCTTTTAATACCACGGTATTCTATGTACCATTGACAGAATGTGCCACGCCTGTTTTTTACATCTTGTGTATGTATTCAGTAAATGGAATAAATCCGAAATCCCAA
>DVXP01004321.1:0-10478 GCA_018235645.1 Junonia grisea
CTCACGTCCACCGAGCTGTACTTCGAGGTGGACGAGGACGACCCCGAGTACAAGAAGGTGGACCCTGAGGTGAGTCTCACATATAGAAACTCAAAAATATCTATAATGTTGAAACGAGCATTTTTTTATATCTTAGTTTATTTATACCGGGGATCTGCAACGTAGGGGTTTTCGGGAGGAAAATATGTCTAGCGTAGTCAAAATAAAATAAAAGATCGGTGCGAAGCTCGATCGCCAAAGTACTACTTTATTTGAGTTTTATTTTTTAATCTGTGGTAGATTATCTCACAGTATAATTAAGACAGTATATGTCAAATTTGTTTCGTAGGAAGGGGTTATTAGGAGGTTTTTGTTTACATTTCTTTTAATTTCTTTCGTTTAAAATCATTTAAGTGATATTTTTTTGAAATTGCTAGCAGGAAAATCTATGTATAATCTGTTGATACTAGTGAGTGCTAGCAACTACAGATTATAACGTAATAAATTAAATGTGTGGAAATAAATTAATAATACAAACAAATAGAACAAATAACAAACATATTTACTTTTACATTACATATTTACATAATATAATCACTGGAAAGCCAAATATACTAAAGCGCCACGGTTATAAATATAATAAAAAGATGTACTAAAAAAGCAAATCGAATGGCATTAAAAAAAATGCAAAAAATATTTTAACTTAGTGTTAGTAACCGGATTTATCTTTCTAAATGAATCGATAACAATAAAATCTTATAAAATTTATATCACCATATAATTCTTTTAAAAAAAGTTGTTAAACATTCCATAATCTACCTCAAATCCAAATTAATAACCGAAATGACACGATACCTAAAATACGCGGCCAAAAACAATTCACATACTAAATATTATGTTAGGGGCATTAATTTTACAACACATTAACGCAGAGCCGCATAATAAATATACTTTTTATTGCTTTATAAATAAAATTTGTTGGAGACGATTTTGTATTAAAAAATGTATAAAACAGAAAACGGGCGTATGACAAAAGTGTTTTCAAATAAGGGGCGACATTAGATCTTTGTTCGAATATTTATTAAAGGTTCGTGTTTGTTCAAGGAGTAGTAAAACGAAAATTATGTCGTTCTCGCGGCGGTCGAAATGATATAATACTATCGAAGATATTCGTTACAATTGTGCGTTTATGACAACTGATATAAAGGTGAAAATCGATTGAACGTATTGTGATTTAGGGATGTTTGTAAAAAAATCAAAGTAAGATATCGATAGCCTGTATACGCGTGTAATATAGGCGGGTAACCGAATATGAGGCAGTTTTAACTGTACGAACAATGCATCCCTGCGGCGAGCTGGCCCACGAGGCGCCACGCTAGTGATGTTCCTTTGTATCGATATGACATTAATGTTATTAGATATTATTTTTATTGCCAAGTTTTTAACTTGGGAACAATTTTTTTATTTGTTAGGTCTATTTTTTGTCAATAACATACGGTATGAAATTCTAGTCAATGTTGATAACAAAAAAATATTAAGAAGACAATTTCTTTGAGTTTGGTTATCATACAAACTCCATTTCGCAGACTGAAAAATTTCATAGCTAATAAATTTTATGACTAATACTAAGCTACTAACATATCGATGAGTCAATACCCATGCCTAATACTCAGCGGTGTGTGGCTCGGGCGCTCAGCGCGGGACAGCGGGACAATAGCGCCCCGCCGCGAGTCACGGGGGGACTCGTAATGCGCGCGCGCATGCATCACGCGCGATCGTTCCTAGAACTGTAGCACGAGACACGTTACATGGACGATAATTTAGTTTTGTTTTTTTGGATAAATAATTTACAATATTTGCGAATTTAATAGCGATTGTTGAAATAATTAATTAGTTTCGTGATCACATTTTTAGTAGATTACGTTTTTTTAAATTTCGTTTTATAAATATTTTTTTAGATCAGTAGACAGACGTTCAAAATTGAAGATATCTAAATAAACTAAAACTGTCTTGGCTTTTTTAAAATTTGAATAAAATTACTATAGTTATATTGAAATACTAAAATATGAAAATAATAGTGTAATTATTGGTAATAATTTCGTACAAGCAATTAATTTTATGTGATGGTTAATTTCTAAAGTTGTAAAAAGCGTGGAACTGAACGAAAGTAATACGATTTTAAATACGTGCTCAGTAATTGTATATTGGATAGTTTCTGCAGAGCCTCATAATGTTTTGAGTGTGATTGGCCTAGCCGACGGGCATATTTGCTCTGTCTAATATATATAAAATTCATCGCACTGCCTCGTGAGTTATGATTTCTGGACAAGGCATAGGATATAAAGGAAACTAAAATTAAAAAAAAATATATTTTAGTATGTATAATTTCAATGTTACTAATACTAAGCCTATATTATGCGCATTTTATGTGACTTACGGTCTTAACTTTCAACTTTTACATATTTGCAAAATGATGAAAAACTTGTAATTATACCCCGTGATTGTATCTTCTACATATAATAAACATAATCGAAGAAAAACTTACTTATAAAATGTCATCGGTGCTTAAAAGTTAATACAGTTTTGGTTATTTTTTATATAAGAGCAAAAAATTATGGAGCAAGTAACCGAACCGGGCACGCCGGATCTCCTACCTCAGACCACAACGCCATTATACCGACTGTTTCCGAGGTATTATTTACTGCGACTAATTCAAACGACTTCAGAGATTGTAAATTGAATTCGTAATGGGGCATTTTATTTGTTTATGCTAATACAAGATTTTAATTAACCGTGGCTGGTGCGGGTGGTAAAGACACAAGGAATCCGGGCTATGCGCCTTCGTAAAAAATAATTGATTTATTCGTTCGACTGACATTATTTAAATGGACATAAATTAATAATAGTATTTTGTGTTACGGTTTTTTTTTAGATTCGAATTGTCATGTTTTTACTCATTTCCAAACTACATTTTGAAATTATCAGTTTAGATACATTTTCGTTTTTGGAATGGCTCGATACCATATCGGCTGCCAATGTTACTTTCAATGATATGTAATAAGTTACCATAAAATGTCAATGCGTATCGTCGAATTCATTAAAAGTAACTCAATGATTATTATTTACCTGAAATACATACTATTTACTCGTCGATTGATGACAATTGTATGAAACAATTTGGTTAATCATAACATTAAATATTTGTATGATTTTGATAATAGATTTGTAATCTAATTAATAAAAAATGCATGTTTATTTTTAGTAGATACTTATATAGGTTCTCAGCTGCCTATAATATGTAGATCAGAACAAGAAAAAAAACTAACATTTTTTCAACCTTTCTAACGTGTAGGATGGACAGCCTCATAGATCAGCGTACTGGACGTTCCCACGTCATCGATGACGCCGGCCCGTCATAAATAAACACATTACGTCACTCTGACAGCTCCCGGAATACCTGACACGTGTCATCGTAGTACAAGATTTATGAGTACATCGCGTCAAACGAGTTTAAACTGTATCACTCTCATCTTAAGTTGTCTTTACGCTCCCACGGCGCTGAGGAAGTTTCGTCATGTTTTTATATTCCTTATACACGGCATACGGTGCCTACCTGTCGTTTCTGCATTATGTTTAATGTTTGATTTCGAAATACGATAACGTTTGTATGTTTACGTGACAGCGTAGTACGGATACGATTTCGGACTTTATCCGCGATTGCGAAAAAAATTTTTTTTAAACAAAATTACTGGCGTCGCGTAATAAAACTTTTTTCTCGATAGGTGTGGCAACTTAATATCTAAATGGACTGAAAAGTTTACTTTTATATTTTCGTAATAGTTATTTGCTTGGTTCGAGCTTATCCATATAAGTCTCGTATGTATCCTCGTTAACTGATCCGTCTGTCCGTCAGTGGCGATTCCTATTCACGACCGGTGTACGTTGCATGCAGGAATTTAGGCGCCAGATGTACCGAGATAAGCGTCTCCCGCGGAGCCTCTATCTGCTGCCTTATCGATCTATCGATAACGCTTGTTTCCCATCACTATACCCCTGTTGAGAGATAACTTGATTGTTAGGACTTTTAATATTCTATTGTTTATCTGTTTTAATATTGGCCGTTAATTTTTTCAACTAGATTTTTATTTATATTAAACTCGTAAGTACTAAAACCAATTTGATGCTATACAGCTATTATTAATTTATTACTAAAACTATAAAATATTAAACAATTTGGAATTAATCATTCCCACGTCAATTTTATGGCCCGGTTTTGAACGTCATTAAAATATAATCATTAATAAATATTAGATAAAATTTCCCTAGCATTTTTAATTCAGGTTTTTAAGTTTAATGTGATTTCTAAAATTAAAATAAGCGATAAATCACGGTATATTTGTTTAAATTAGTCGCCGGGTGCGCTTATTATTCAAACCTAATTACCAGGGCTACATACCGCGGTGGGAGATCTTCGGGCACGTTAGGAATCCGGACTAATCCCCGGGGCGCCAAATATGTGGGACTGTTCGCGTTGTACACATCCGTCAGCCAAGTTTTCGTTAAGCGTGTATTGCGTTTCGTTTGTACTAGGTTCATATTTACACGCAAATTCTCCAGATTTTGGCAATTTTTCTGAAGCCATAAAGGTTATAAAAAAGAAGAAAATATAAGTTTCCTCTATCTTTTGTTTTATCACAACTGTATTTCATTTTGTACTCTTTAAAATGAATCAATTTCGGAATGTCCGATAACTGCTTACGTGTCTCAAATTAGTTCAAGTTTTTAAGCGCGCAAGAGTGTCAAGATAGATTTTATAGGAAAAAGTATCCATTGTCTCTCTCCCGATATTTAAGCGGCATATTTCAACGTAGTCTAAATAGGTACGTATTTATGTTTCTAGTGAACCGCTAACGGGAGGGCGGAACCGCGGTATGTTGCCTAATTGAAGGCGGCAAAAAATGTCGAAAGAAATGTTTTGTCGCTCACGTGTGTCTGATTACCGGAGGAAGTTCAGGATATTTGTCTCTGGAGACCGATGGTGGAAGGCGTTTTTTGTATTGCAAATTAAATAAACATGTTTTGATATTTTTGTAAAACAGTTCCCATCCCAGTTTTGTACTGTTGTACTAATAAAAAAGAATAATTTCTCTTTACAATACGATTATGTCTGCCTTCACTCTCTCTCAGTTATTTTTAAATACGGATTTAATAACCGAAAATTTTACTTAGTTCCTACACGGATGATTTTCTAACATTTTCTTTTTATAAAAACCTTTTGTTTTTACTTAATTTTATATAGATATAAGTCAAGACGAATTATACACAGTCTTATCATCAGATCAGTTATAGGTATAACTTAATTAATTCTAGAAAGGCGGAAGTGATATTTAACGCTTTATAGATTGTAGGCAATAAAGTAAAACCAACATTACACCCATAAAATATGCACTTGCATTTTATTATCGAAGTTTTAATTAAATGTAAAGGGACAATTTATTAACTACCTCCATAGATGGCATTACTGATAACTTAATTAATATTTAATACTTTTAAGTCGATATATAGATTCCGTCTATAAACATTATTATAATTATGTTAAGACAACTTCTTAAGAGAACGCAAACGGTAGAGTGTTTGACTCACAGTCAGTTAAAGCATAAATAATCCAGAAAAGTAATGTTTTTTAAATACACATGTGACAAGCAAGTCGCCCCGGTTTGCTATAGTTTAAATCCATCTTAATGCTAATGCTAACCATGCGCGAGACATAGTTACTACTTCTTGAACTAGAACCGAAATTTGACTAAACAGCCACTATATTTATCAAATAAGCACAGCACAAGGAAATTTTATAAAAGTTAGTCAAGTTTGTCGTGTTTTGGAAACATAAAAGCGGTAATAGCCTTCGTTTTGTCTTAGCAAACTTGTAAACTGCTAACTTGTGAGTTCGCGTGCGTTGCGGCTGGCACAGTGGCCCGGTTGCGAACTGCTATCAAATTGATTTACAACGCCCCTTACGTGTTACGACACCTGAAAAACATTGAAAATAAAAGAAAATAAAAATATTGCGTGAATGGTTATGAAAAGTAGTAAGGTAATGTCTTCTCTTAGGGAGAAAACAGTTAACCACGAGGCTTGCCGCGGCATGAGTACCCACTCGTTGTGTCCGAATGCACTGAAACAAACTGATTTTCACGTACAAATGGAATATTCACTAAAAACTACTTTAGTTGAGTGTAAAATTTAACCCCGAAATCATAATGACATATCTAAATTTTGTTAATTTAGTACTTGGTATTTGTGTTGAACTAAATTCTATCTACGTCTGCTATGATCCTTATAAATATAAAGCATCTTTTTGAAATACTTTTTTATTCAAATGTTTGAAAGAGATATATGAATAGAATAATCAAAAAAATAATTTAAAACAAAAAAGGAAATTTAATAAAGTCATTAACTTCATATTACCTTTTCTACTTTTTCTGTAGCAAATCTCATTAGTAATATAGATTAGTAGTGTGTTAGGCGCCAGCATCGATGCACGTAGCGATGTAAAAAAGACAATAGACGATAAAAAAAACAGGCGTGCAATATTAAAATAAAGTCATCTCTATACGTGAGGCGCAGGCGAATGCTAGTCGGAATTAATGCCGTTCCTGGAAATCATATCGGTAATATGGGAAACCGTTTAGCAGCATTCCGACACGTGTTGTATCGAACAGATTCCATGAATGTAGCTGTATTATTATATGAAAGGAATCAAAAGTAATCCATTCGTAGGAGGCATGTGAAAATATCCTAAGTGTACGTTGAACTTATAACACCAGCTTAGTTGCGTTTAGTTAATACTTCAACAAATAAGCAAATATTTTACAACTAGCACCTTAGTAAATTATACACAACCATAACATTTAATAACAACAGTACAGTATCAATTTAAACTAAAACTATCATAATATTGAAGGATACGAGATTACCCAACTGCCAACATCCGTTAGATAAGTACAATCAGATATGCCGAGCCTCTGAAATTACCAGGCGATCATAGTGTAGCAGGTACCGTTTGAAGGCCAATTTCCTCGCTTGAAACAAATTTGCAAAACGCGTGCTCGCCTTGGGGAGCGCGCGGGTGGGCGCCTGTCGACTCGCTAAAGACTTCCTGTCGCTCTATGACAGCCTGGTGCGATTGAATCTGGCCTATTTGGATAAAACTCACGTGCTTTATTTTATTTATTATCCCACTATTAAAATATAATGAATGGCCTCACAAGTTTACAATAGAAAAACAATACATATCAATGAGTATGATAAATAGTCAAAAATCCAATTCAATGAGCCGCTTAGAGGATATCACAATATTAATTTGAATATAATAGATTCGCTATATTTGTATTATAATCTTTAAAGGGTCATCGATCTTATTAATCGTATGCATAGAGCTAAATGGAAGTTAAACAGATATCGCAGTAGCGGCTTCTGTATTTGTTTTGTGGAAATCAATCACTGAACCTAATTAGACGAGTCTGGTTATTAAACGTTCGAAGCATAATTGTCTAAGAGCACGTCGGCTCATCTATCACTTGTCGTTATCCTGCATTCTATAGATCTCATTACTCATTATTGGAAACGACTACCGTTATCGTCTTTCGAAGATACAGATGGCCGCGATTAAACAAATCCTTCTTAACAAATGTGACTTCTCCTAGATTATGAATTCCTAATATTCCCGTTGTAACAGAATACGCAGAAATCGTGATTTACGTGGGATTCGACTCTTAAGCCTTGCCTTGACAGTATAATAAGCTGTCTATTTATTTATGTACCTAAAGTTAAACACCGTTTTGCTGTTTCGCAAATCGATTTATGCGCTTACTTTCAAAAACGTCGACACATTATTAGCTATCCTTTAAAAAAATAATAACATAATTAATACAAGAGTCAGTATGTACATAATTACATATTATGTGTAATTATTAAATACATACCGGTTTTACTAGTAAAAACTAGTTCCAGCAAAGGCACTTAGTACCTAAACACTAGTTTCAACTTCGCAAATCTAGTTTTAACGGAAAACGGGGTTTTACTGTAACATTTTTATTAGGTATATATTTATATTACAAATAGACTACGAATTACCATTTATTCTACGCATTAAAAAACACCAATATTGCAATTGCAACACAAGAAATATCAAATACTATTTTACGAAAACATTCCTTAAACATACATTTTCGTGTGGAAATAACAAAAATTGAAGCTTTATATTGAAGCCATATTAAAATCTGCCAGTTCTCTCGTTCGTCAGTCTACGCAGCAGCGATTAGTGTGTAATTTATATGTAAAACGCTGCGCGGGCGCCCGGGCGGGCCGGCCGTCACTCATAATATAAATGTGGACGATTGATGCCTATCAGATACAGTAGTGGGTACATACCTACTGACATGCATGCATTATTATTTTAAATGTTTCTTTACTTATCAACTTTTTTATACCACTGTTGCAGTCTGCTTTGGCAGTACAAAGCAGACTGCAACTGTAGTATAGATGCGTTAAGTTTTGTTCAAAGTTCTCTATTGAGCACTAATTACAGAAAATTGTACACTAAGAAAAAATCTTTAAGAATTTCTCTACCAGGTGTTACATAAGGATAACAATGACTTTGGTAGTATGATCGATGGCATTTTGTATAATTAACAAAAACAAACAAAAAATAAAATTAAATAAAATCTTTTATCTGTCATTGCACCGGGCTGAGGGTATGATTTATTTTGTTTGTTTTATAACATTTTAGCGTCAGGTAGAAACTGCTGCTTTTTGAGTTCCTTCGACATTGCAATGCTCTTATATATTAAATGTCTTCAGTATTATTACATACTTTTGTAATAAATAATTTATCAATAAATCGCAAAAAATATAATTCAAGAAAAAAAAATTATAAATTCTCTAAATTGCCAAAATACTGACAACGATAAGAACTTACTAAGTGACCTTTTTTAAAGCTTACTTATTTTTACTTAAATAAAAAAAATATATATAAATTTATGAAATGAATAAATAAACCGTAACCAGTAATACAAAAGACACTTGCTTCACTAATTTTCATTATATTCAGTACCATTGCTTAAACGTTTATTTTATTCACTTAATTGATATGACATTTGTTATACTACAAAATTAAATATACCCTTTTTTATTTTGAATCAGAAACAAAAGAACTGCATTTTAATTAATCAATTCACACAATTAAATGTATATGATAACAGGTGACGTTTTTTAGAATTAACAATGATATTTTATTTTATAGCAAGCGAAAGTCTTGTCGCGACAAATTGTAAAATAAATTTATTATATGTAGGTATATGAAACATCGCTAATTGATATTCGGTAATTGGGCGAGCGTGCCCCGTGTACAGTTGTACACAATAAAAGTGAATAGAGGCGGTTTATTGGCTGCTATAAAATCCTCGCCTCGTTACGATACGGCTACGGTTTTACTGCACCTTGTTTTAGATAACTTTTTTGTACGCCACTTTCAATTTGCCGTGTGTCTTTTTTTTTGGTGAACAGTTTAAGGTGACGAATATTAATGGCGAATAAAGTATTAGGTACTTTTGTTTTGTTGCTAAATTGCTATAAAAAAAAAAAATTACTAAATTATTCTGGTTTGATATTATTAGCACTTTATTTGTAGTTGTTGTAAATGATGGTAATACTTAATTGGGGCTGATGTATGAATTTTTAAATCGTTAGGAATGTCGTAATAAGCATAAATATTACTGTAATCTAATGTGTATGTTAATTTTCTTAATACGTTAACGTGGCCTTTCGTCGAATATAATACTTACGTATTTAAAATATTTCAAAAAATAAATTGCAGATGCCGTCGTTAATAAGCGGTAGCGATTTAATTAATTAATTTGTAAGACAGGAAGAGATTATCTCTACAATACGAACGGGTTGTTGAAGCTAATTAATAATGAAAAACAAACACGTGATATTAATAACCCAATTATCACTTTAATAGACGAAAGCTTTTAAATGTATGTAAAATTTAATTTTTTCACAGCAGGTGTAGTACTAGTCCCTTGAAATGTCAACGTTGATTGCGAACACATGTCGACAGGCTGACATCATTACTGTAATGTATTGGTTCTTTGACCTATCGACTTGATTGCACGGTCGTCATTGGCCCAGAGTAATGTTGCCAGGTCGCCAAATATAATAGCCGGACAGAGCAGACATTTTGGTCAGATATTTAAAACGGTCGGGCACGCTATATTACCGACGTTTTTATGTAGACAAAAAGAAAATGTATGCAAAATTAAGATTTTTGATAAGTTATTGTTTTTTTATGGAATAGGGCGGCAAACGAGCTGACACATAACCTAATGGAAAGTGAATGCTGTCGCCCATAGACATTTGCAGCACCAAAGGAGCTACAAAATGCCTTGCCGGCCTTTTAGGGGGTATGGAGGGGGAATGGATGAGGAATTAATGGG
>DVXP01004322.1:0-10477 GCA_018235645.1 Junonia grisea
CGGAGAGGCTACGGGATCGCTTTCGCAGCACGTCCGCGACCTCTCCCGTGCGTTGCTCCGCTCGTGGCTTGCGGAGCTCTTCTCAGGAGGGCGAAGAATGGTTTCGCCCTCCCCACACCCCTCGCTGGTGCATACACGGATAGTCCGGGGCCATACCGGACTGCGGTCCTCCTCTCAGCCGTATGAAAACGGATGCGTAAGACCGGATGTCAAAACTACTTACACAAAAAAATTTACAAAAAATGGGTTGAATTACAAAAAAATTAATACATAGGTGTATAGAGAGTAATAACCTTTTAGTCAGTCTTTAAATACTTATATTGTTTTGTTATAGGTAGATATTATAGCAATCGATAACCAATAGTTCCAAAATAGCAAATAGTGAAAGATAGGTCGTCAAACAGTGGAATCACTTGTCTGCGGCGAGCTCGGGAATTAATTCCATTGAGCACAAAAGCCTTGTAATGAGACAAGGGCTCTTTATACCTAATATTTGTTCTGCATGTGAACACTATCGAATTTAGATTGATTTTCATGTATCAATCACATCTTAGCAACTTATTCTGACGATATGCATATCGAAGAACGAATTAATTATAATTTCAAAACTATTTTATTCTACATTTATTGCTTCTTGATTCTTCTTCTAATGACCGTGTGTGAACATTTTGTGATTTTTTTCTTTTTTAATTTTATCATATTTGAGTACATAATAAAATCGCACATTATCTGTAGGTACTTTGCAATAAGTACAATTAGTTGATTTTCTAGTACACATCCATTTCGCTGATTTGATTCATTATTATTTTAAAATATTTATCAATACTTTGATTTTTTTTTATAATTTAATAAGTATTAAACATATTTTAGTTGATCATCTTTGAAATATTGGATTTTCAAAAATCATATTTCAGTGGCAAAATAAAGGCAGTTGACTAATTTCAGTAACTATGACAATGCTTTCAGTCGCCGGATATGATTTTGTGAACACACTTTGGGTGGGGCCTCGGTCTGGGTACTGTAAAGTAACTATTTCATAATGAACCAAAAACAATAGAAATATTTTAATGTGTGTTGATCGTGCTATTTATTTTCTAATTTTTTATGTTATATTTTAAACTTATAATTTAATAAATTATGATCTTAAAAAAATACACTTTAACATTACTTTTTTCATAATACTCCAATTTTCAGTTTCGACTACCTTATAAACATATTTATATCAATGTAGGGATTAAAACATATACAGGCATGTTCAAAAAAATCTCTTAAACATTTCGACTAAAAAATTATTAAAGTCCAGATTGGAATACTTAACAAATCCTCGGTCGAGAAGCCTCATAAGTGTGACGCATGAGTGAATCTGCATGGACTTCGCTACATGAGGCAGGAATCCTTATTTCATGCTCCGCGGCACATCTTATCGCCCGAGGTCTCGGAGAGCTCTAATTATAATTACTAATGCTCGTGTGCTCAAAGTCCTTGTTTTTGCTCTTTGAGGGCATGTTAAGTGGCTATTTTATTTACATGTTTTCGTTTTGTGATCAAATTTACTATGTGGTTTTAGGTTTAAGCTTTGGGTATAGTTTTTAACGTGATTGATAATACATAAATATTTTCATAATTAGCTATTTGAATAAATTTATATCACTTAGTAAAGCCTTAAAACAACAAACCTTCTTAAAAGTACCTAAACCTAAATATTTCTTCAATTCAATTTTAACACAAAAATATGTTGTGGTCTTAAACGAGACTAAAATTTCCATTCATTATATTTGTACAGAACAATATAATTAATAATATATTTCCATTAAATAAAAGTCTCTCAGACCGAACATCATTTGTTATACCTCGATAATTTGTATCATTACTTCAATCCAGGCGCTAATGACGGCAAATTTTAGACCTTATACAGGAGGCTCTTAAATTAATTGCCGAGGCCTTGATATAATGGAATTAACTTAATCGAATAGTTGTTTACACCGTGTCACTGGGAGCAATTAAAATTGTTTTGGAAGATAATAAATCATTCTAGAAGTGAAACATCACGCTGGTGGGTGCACACCTTGCAATAAATTTTCCAATTACTGCGAGAATTCCGATGGCAAGGCGTTACGGGGAAATAAAATTAAATTTAATTACTCGCACTCCCGTAAGTCACATTGGATGGAGCGAGTTTTTTTAACGAGTAACTTTTTTTTACCTGCTTTTTCTTATTAAATAATATTTTGATATCGGCATGAAGTGTTGTTGGCTGAATATCAATTATTTTTTTTATAGGATATATTATTATTTTGCCATTTATTCCGAATACATATCATTGTATATTTTTAGATTTATTACTTACATTATTAGTTTTTATTATAGGAAGAATTACATTAGTTTACATTAGTTTTTTATTATATGAAGAAAGGAAATTACGAAAAATATTTCACAAAATTAGTGTACCTGATTGGTTCTAAATTACTTTTAATTACTTTAATTTAATGACTGTGCTTAAATATATACAAGTATATCTCGCTTATAAGTTAATACCTTCAGCACGTGAAATATATTACGGACACTTGTTATTAGATGTACCTCGTTATGTTTTTCTATTTTAATAGATTTTTAATACAAGAAAATTATAATGGTGACTAAGTATAATTATTTTTTAAATACCTTATCTTAAAATTATCTGAATTAATATCTGCAACGTAGTTATACCTAATTGAATTTCAAAAAGGTACAAAAACTTACGTTAATCTGTTAAAGAAGGATGCAATGAAAGCATCTAGCAAATTTCATTAGAGTCGACTGAACCCAAACTTGATTTATTCTTCGGCGAGGCAATTTAATGATAAATATACAGTATCGTAGCGGAGATAATTTGTTCAGCAGACAGCCGCAGCTTGAAAGGAGCAAATTAAGTCACAATTACCAATATTTTAGCGTCTTTATCCGCATTCGCGTGTTTCCGTCTCATTCATCGTTATAGTTTATTGTCTCCGTTAATTTACTTATAAACGTTCGTAATAAGCTTAATCTTTTGAATCAGAGACAAGTAAAAATAGTACGGCATTCGTGTCTAACGATGATTTTATTATTGTTTCAGTTTATATTACGATATACATTTATATTTTTGTACACCCTATATTTCGATTATATTATATTTGTAGTTGTATTACACTTATCTATCTACTAATAAGACGTGACACACATTGTACATATACCTAAATTGCCTGGTTTTCGCGATTTTTTATAATAAAATTTAAAAAATAATAAAACCAGAATATATCGTTTATTATTCCTCATTTACATGTCACGGGGCGTATTGTTGAATCCGCATTGACTTATGGCACGCTGTGTACACACATCCGCACTTAACGGGTGTTAATTTGACGATGACTGTCGCCGCAATCCGTCATCGCCTGAGGCTCACGACACGTCTTTATGACGGGTAAGGGGGTGTACAAGCACTTTGATATCATACATAATTAGGCATAATTTAGATATGAAAATTTGAATGTAAATATGAATATAAAACTGTATTTTTTGTTGTACTTAAACCTTTTTAAGTTTACAAGCCTTTATTTTTGCCTAGCCTAAAAGTATTATGTAACTTATTTTATAATCAATTTTATATAATATATATTGACAATACATATTATATAAAATTATATTCCGTACCATCAAATGGTGGAACAAAATAATTATTATAAAAACATTGACTGCCACTCTAAATATTCAACATAAACTTATAATATGTCAGTGTACACACGCCCTAATTACACGATGTACCAAAGGGTAGCGCGATTGTGTACATGACTAGGTATTTTTGAACCCCACTTCCGAGAAGGAAAGTTAAGCATTGTTCTACACTGTGGAATATTAAAACTTAATGAACGAGCGGAATTTCGACGATTTCAATGAAAATTGGACATGAGTAAATTCGTATATTACAAAATAAAATGTAAATTGTATAAATTGGATAATCATTTAATACAAATTTAGGTACTTTTTTAAACTTATTACTTTCAGTTTATATTAAATACAGAACATGGCTCGGATGTGCCTTAAATGTACAACAAAAAAAATTATTTTGGAAAAAAAAATTGAACCAAAATTGACGCTGCTTAAAATCCAATTCACGCGCTTACAATCACCCTATATATAATTATTCCAACAACAAGTTTAGTATAATACTATCAATACCTAAAATGTTCACCAGCACCCAAATAATGAAATTGACTATCACTGTAAACACTTAACAAGTTGAAAACATATAGGAGTCAGCGCCGAAACAAAGGTGGCCCGCGATAATTGGATGTGGCCGATCTGAATGTACGCTAGACGAGACTTAATTGAGGTTTTAGAGTTGGGCTAATTCGCCCACCTCCGATCGTCCCTCGTAAGACTTCGTCTGGCGGCCTGGGGGTTAAGTGAGGTGTCTTGCTTTGAATTTGATAGCGAAAGAACCATTTTGTTATAGGTTTCGATAGCGTTATTGGACCTAAATATTTACTGTAATACCTGCATGGGTTTGATACCTGAAATTCAATACCATGATCGAACGAATGATTGCGCCAATTAGAAGAAAATTCACGCAAGAGAATCACTGATGCATATTAGAACATTTTTAACAGTTGACTATATAGTGCTGGTTTGACATATTGAGGTTTTAGAGTTGGGCTAATTCGCCCACCTCCGATCGTCCCTCGTAAGACTTCGTCTGGCGGCCTGTGGTTAAGTGAGGTGTCTTGCTTTGAATTTGATAACGAAAGAACCATTTAGTTATGGGTTTCGATACCTAAATAAAAACTGTAATACCTGAATGAGTATTAACCTGAAGTTCAATACCATGATCGAAGGAATCATTGTAGAATTAGAGTACCTCTCTATAATATAAGCACAACAATCGCCGTCGCATTTTAGCGCATTTTTTAACAGTTGATTATATAACGATGGTTTGACATATTGAGGTTTTAGAGTTGGGCTAATTCGCCCACCTCCGATTGTACCTCGTAAGACTTCGTCTGAACTATAGGGGTTAAAGATGTCTTGCCTTGAATTTGATAGTCACAGGAGTTTAATACCCATATGGATTTGTACGAGAAGTTAAATACCATTTTAAGAATACTACACAAACCAGCCTTAAGCTATTTATTTTTTACCTTGCTTATTTTTTCATGCATTCTTTCTGTGTGTTATAATTAAAGATGACTTGCAGTTTCTTCTTATTTTAACGGTATACTATGGTATAATACATTCCTTTAATAACTTATTTACCAGTACCTTTAGTGGAAAAATATAAAATAAAGTCCTCGAAAATGGAACACAAAGCCAATGCCGATTTAGATTCCGCCCACGTATCGTGTAACAAAAAGTAACAACTAAATATTTTGGAGACCGGCCGATAGAGGTCGGGTGCGGGTAGCAAAAAGTAGGGCTTTGCCTAGGGGCCGACACCCGCACAGATATGATAATCCCAAGTATGTAAAATAGTGAAATTTAGGACCTCTCCATGTGAAGAATTGTGCTCGTTCGGTACGCAAATTATTCTAATGCGGCCCTTTTATTCGAGGCACACTCCGCGCACGGGTCGCCGACTCCTCCAACACTCATTTGTATTTCAATAAAACACCACTAACCCTATCTAAACAAAGCCTTCGATTCACATATCGGATGGACCTCGTTAAAGAAGCCTACGGCTATACTTGTACTATGTATGGACTTGCGTTAATCGCTACGCATTGATTATTCGAATAACAAACGTCGAAAACCTTCCACAAATAAACTCCGCAATGTTTCTTTAACATTTATAACTAGAAAATCATAGAGTTCTACTAACTAGTAGGTTTAAAAGTTTTTGTCTCGGTAACATTTCAGCGTTTTCGTTTCAATTACAATCTCAAATCGGTCATCCATTAATCGACGCTCAATGAATCAATTTGAATATATTGAGACGAGCTAACATTTCAGAAGTTTATACAAACCCGGCTAGGGTATATCTAATACAAAAAAAAACATTCCGTCTTCTTTACAATACCGTCCCCCGGCACGGGGACATAAGGTATCCGATTCGAGAGTGTAAATAACGGTGACATATCGGTCCGGTTGAATCCGGTGAGTCCGGCGTGTATCGTCTCGCTCGTCCGATTTGCATAGCACTGAAAAGTTTGCACAATCACATTTTCCTCATCAGCCTGCGGGGAGCATAATTCTTCCTTCCATCTGCCGTCTTCCTGTATCTACCCTTGCGAAAACCTCTTTTTGCCGGGGTTCGGCCGGCGGCACTGTTCGCGATACATAAATTTTCACGATCGGTCATCCCTTAAAAACAAGTTTAGCTCTTTATCCAGCGGAGAGTAAGTTAAAGAATGGCTCGCCCGTACGTTACCCTCCGATTCGTTACGTATTCAAATTATTTCGCCATTCTGTTTTTGCGTCTATTTGTGTTGGATTCAGTGCCTATAGATTTTGTACGCTTTTGTATCGCTGTTGATTAATTAGAACTGTATAAATATAGATATATGGTATCATTATAAAGCTCTGCTTATAGGTCTAAATATTGGGCAGAAAATAAATTAATTACGAAGTCTAATTTAAAGTCTATTCTCAGCGTATGGCCTTAGATCTCAGACATGCCTACGTCGGCGCTTGCGAGCGAAGCCTATGCCTAATTAATTGGACGCATCACGTGGCCAAGGCGGGCCCCTTGAGCGTCAGACAGGTCACCCCCGGAGAAGTTCGACTTGCGATCCTCACGTGATCCCCGCTGGATAATTAAATAATAAGGCTTTAAGCTGTCCCCTTTGTTTAGCACTAAGTTGTAGTTTCGAGCGTAAATACGATGTTGTATGAATAGCCACTTATCTTTAAAAAAAAAACTTTAGCCGGTAATACAAACTTGCGAGCGGAATTCATGAACATGACGAATTTTTTTTAGTTTTAAACTTAATGTCTAATTACAAGTAGGTCATTAGTAATTTTTATCCAAATTATTATTAACATGAAATATTCAAAACTGCCTCATTTAACACTTTATATAATGGTTATACAGCAACAGCTACATTAACAATAGTCTCAGCTCAATTACACATGCACGAGTATATGCACCGTTCGTTTCCCTCTATTCAGGCGTGCAAACGAAAACTTCAGCAAGAGAAAGATAAAGCCTGACCGTATGCATGCGACGCACGTCCACTCTTTACAAATTCAAAACTGTTGAGCCATTCACATGGCGGATAAGTTTCACTCGGCTGAATGCAGTGATAAGTCGCCGCAACTCGACAATGAGGGAATCGTGAGTTGATTTCGCATTATGTAACAATCTCTGCTCTACTTCAGAATTCGCTATCTGTATACGGGTAGCTCTCGCTTTAAGCTCTGTAATCTAGATACCGGATTTCGTCCAAGCGCATTCTAATTCAAAGCATTTACTCGAAACTTGGTTACTAATCTCTATATATCTATTTGATATTCTTACGAAATAAATAGCGAGGATTAATCCGATAGCTCGAGCTCGTCATTTGCCTTCTATATCTGTACCATATTAAGACTTTTCTTTAACTGTAATATTTCGTTCAAATGAAATGGAAACATTAGATTAATTCTATTATACAGTTTGAAATATGTCGACTATATTGCAACTTACTCCAACTTGAATAGTATAGAGATTTATAGAGATTAATGGGAAATTTTTGAACCATGAACTATATGACATTTAATAGCAATACGTCCTAGGACCAATAACAATAACAATGTCCGCAGATACGTCGCCAATGGCATTAGCAGAATAAAAAGTCGGAAAGCACGTACCGTAACAGAAGATGTTCGATCTCAAACGTATCCAGCCACAGCAGTTGTAAATAAACCAGAAAACTTTTGATATGAATTTAGTACCTTTTTCTTTACAATAAGGGTTATATTGGCGTGAGCGATTAAAATTAGTAGGTGCATACTTGAAGCGTATGGGGGACCCAGCGAACCATGCCACTGTGAGTCATGCAGTTATTCAATAAGCCAAGACCGCTTGTCCGGATTTACAACACCGTGAAAGACTGTTAATGCTAGGGTTATCACTGTGACAAGGGTGTAGTGGATATACAAACATTTTTCCTTAAGGCAAGAAATTTGGGCAATGAATTATCATTGCTCAATGTTTGATGGTTAATGATTGACACAATTAAAACAAAAAACGTGATAAGTTAATATCAAAATTGAAATAATCTAAGGTATGGCTATGTTAGTACAAAATTTTATAAGACGCTATAAATTTATTTCCGCCAAAGTTTTCACGAAGTACTTTCGATCGACACGGGTTAGACTTACGATACCGGCGAGACATACAAATCAAGCGACATAACGTGGGTAATAAGCTTTTTTACGCATTTTTACGCAGTATGTATGTATAACGTCAAGAAACATTTCATATTTGTTTATCATCAACCACAGCACTTTTATTAAACGACGAACCAATGCCACCAAACAGAGATGCACTCAAATTGTCAAAGCGAAACTCCATAGCCCGGTTTTACAACGCAATAAAATATTGAAATAAAAATCGTCCGCGAACCAGCAATAAAATAAAATGCTAACAGTTTTTACGGCGCCGGCAATATAATGAAATAATCGTAACGGCCGTCGACGTCATATTGAATTGCCCAATAAATCTTCCTCGGGTCATATTGTCCACAGTCCTCTTGGCAACACTTTAATATCGAGAAATATCATTCCGATAATCGAAGTCGCGCACACTAGCCGCTCCGTATAAATCATTTCCCCGCACCCGCCTGTCGTTTATTTTTCAAACTTTCCATTCCCAAATAAAGTCCCCGAGCATCGGGCCAGTGCTTCCTCTTTCCGGGGCGGTTTTTACATGATTTGTCGGCTGTCGGCCATTTCCCTTAATACTGTCAATATTTCAAATATTAATTGTTATAAATCAGAAAACTTCCCTACCGTTTCGACTTTTTATATACGTAGTGGAATTAAAATTTTATTTTACCGAAATTAGATACCACGGTTACATCAAATGAGGATTGACCACTCAAAAATAATGTGTGATAAGAAAGAATCGACGAGCTCGTCAACCGAAACGTGTTAAATTATGTAGGTACACTTAACGCGTCATTCCGTTCACTACTTTGAAAAAGTTCCGCCCATAAAACATTAACAAGCACTCAAGAAAATTCCCGGCTCTGCCCCGTTCGTTAAGTAGTGTCAGACGGTAGTTTTTCCCACCTCGAAAGCGGCCACTAGAAGGCGAAGGGTCGCTGTCAACGCGATTGACCAGCCGATATCTCCCAGGAGTGTCGCCCTTAGGCCCTACTCTCGAGAAACTCTCCGAGATCATCGCAAATCCTTCAATTAATGACAAACGACGCCGGAGCTATCGTGCGCCCAATTTTCAACGTCGTTCCTGTTTTATACGGTGACAGTTGGCATGGGTCACGACACATTACAATTATGTGATTCCCAGTACTATATCCTAAGCTACTCTGCTCCAGTTTTGTGTAAACAAATTGTGCAATATTTAGAAACAAATATTTTCTTATTTTTTAACTTTCAGACCCAAATTTTAACTCTCGATTTGTTCTGTAATCAATTTTTATTTGATACCGATAACTATGAATAAACGATATTTTAAAATTTACAAAATTACATGGTTTTTCATGAATATATTACAAAATATATTACAAAAAAGCACTTAAAGTCGAATATTAATATACGAATACATGGAGATAAACCACAACACAATTACACGCCCCGACACGTTAGCGCGAGCTTCTTTGTTACGAACATTAGCTCCACGAAATAGACTGGTAACGTGTATCATAATGTGTTCGTATAAAACAGCGCATAACACTAAATGATAGCGTAATTATCGCCTCGAACACGTCGTGGTGCAGAGGAATCTTGTCCGATATTTTCACGAGCGGAGATGCGAGCGGCGCTTACTCGCTCGGCGCGTATCGATCCAGGGAGAGGGGCGTGGGGGCAGAAATTTGGGAAAACTTTGAAAGTTTCGCGTCTAATTCAGGCGCACGCACACACCCGCCGGGCCAGCTTAACCGCCGCACACAAGCGCACTGTTGCCACGTAATTTGTGTTTTGTTTTGTGCCCGTTCAAATGTCACGTGTCTTCAAGTTAGTACGTGGATGAATACGCTTTCAGAGGATTCTGAAACACGTCCGTGGAATTTCATAACATTTCGCTGCTGTACTGATTTTACGTTAAAACGTTATGTTCATTGAGTCTTATATAATGAAGACGTTTCCTTTAGATATGCACGTAACAAAGACTTTTTGGCTAATAATATCACAATGTGTCATTATATTTGAATAAAGACAAAATTAAAAATTTTGGAAAAACCCACGACGTATGTCTAACTTTCGACTAACAAAATTGCACACCTACGGAGTTAAATATCGCATAAATAATAGTAATTAAATTATACAAATACCAAGGCATGGCAGCCCCGACGGACAATTT